>VZTV01017134.1:918-26444 GCA_013400875.1 Anhinga rufa | reverse complement strand
TATTAACCAGCTTTCTTGGGTCCTTCTTCCCTGGAGGGCTTTATCCATGGTACTCTACCAAGCAGATCCCTGAAGAGGCAAAAGTCTGCTCTCCTGAAGTCCAAGGTAGTGAGCTTGCTGTGCACCCTCCTTGGTGCTCTAAGCATCTTGAACTCCTCCATTTCATGGTCACTGCAGCCAAGGCTGCCCTTAAGCTTCACATTCCCCACCAGCCCCTCCTTGTTGGTGAGAACAGGGTCCAGCATAATGCATCTCATCAGTTGGAGAAGGAAGTTCGCATCAACACATTCCAGGAACCTCCCAGATTGCTTATGCCCTGCTGTGTTGTTCCTCCAACTGATATCGGGGTGGTTGAAGTCCCCCATGAGGACCAGGGCTTGTGAATGTGAGGCTGCTCTTATCAACTTCCCCCTTGTTTATTCACCATGCTACATACATTTTCATAGAGGCACTTAAGTTGGGCCCCGATGAAGCTGACTTATTGGCTGGAGTGGCTGGAATTCCTTTGTGCTGCTCTTCAGGTGCTCTCTTGCTGACCTGCGATCCTTCTCCAGGCTCTGTGCATCTATTGCTGGCACTGGCATCAAACTGGTAGGAGTGGGGTGATTGAGGTTCCCCTCCCCTGGCAACTTTAGTTTAAAGACCTCTTCACCAGCTTGGCAAACCTATGACCAAAGACCCTCTTCCCTTTCTCCAACACCCCAGTAGACCAGGTTTCTCAAAGTGAGTCCCATGGTCTAAGTAGCCGAACCCCTAGTGGCACCAGTCCTGTAACCATTTGTTGATTTGCCAGATTCAACTGGCCCTTTCAAACCCAGTCCCTTTGGCTGGGAGAATTGATGAAAAAACTACCTGTGCTCCAGAGTCTCTTACCACCGCTTCCAGGGCTCTGTAATCCTTCTTGATACTCCACAGACTGCTCCTGGCTCTATCATGGGTGCCCATGTGAAGCAACAGCAGTGGATTATAGTCAGTGGACTGTACGAGGCTTGGTAGTCTCTCAGTGACATCCCTGATACGAGCCCTGAATAAGCAGCACACCTCTCTAGAGAGTGTGTCAGGTTGGCAAATGGGTGCCTCTGTACCTCTCAGAAGAGAGTCACCTACTATCATCACCCGTCACCTCTTCTTAGTTGCACTGGTTGTTACATGAGGAGCAGATTGGGCTCCCTTACTCAGCTCCAGCATCTCTCCTGGTGTGATGGGTCTTTCCTCTTCAGTCTGCAAAGCGGTGAAGCGGTTCTGCAAGGGCACTGTAGGCTTCGGGGGAAGTCTCTTCCTCCTGCTGGTCCTTGCCATTGCAACTGTCCATTCTTCTGCATTATCGGCCCCACTTCCTTCTGTGTGTGCCAGTGGGGGAGTTTTTGGCTGTTGGAACGTGAGCTGTGGTTCCACTGCAGACTGTGCTTGGAACCAGCTATCTAACTCCCTCTTGGCCTCCTTAATATTACGCAGCCTTCTCACTGCCTCCTGCAGCTCAGACACCTGCTGCAGCAGGTCCTCCACCTGGGCACAGCTTTTGCAGGCAGGCCTGCTGCCTCTCCCTGCCCCAGGAGAAAGGTCTAGGCACTTCCTGCAGCCTGAGACCTGCACTGCAGCCTCTCCCTTCAGCAGCTCCGTCTAGGTGGAGGCATTGGCCACTGCTGGGGTAGCTGGTGCAGACCCCCCAGCTGGAGCTGCAGCCTTTGCTCTCAGACGAGTGCCCACCATTCTGCCTTGAGGGTCAGGCAGGATGAGTGCCCTTGACGTGTGCAGATGGTCACAGAACGGTGCCCGGTTGCTGGGTTATGTGTACTTCAGGTGTCCCACTCGGCCAGTGGAACGCCCCTCCTTCGAAGAGGTGCCCTCCCTGCACGCTTCCTGTGCAAACTGCCGTGCCACATCCTGGCTGCCTGCCCTGGTTGCCCGTGTTCCCTGGGGCTGCCCTTTGTGGGAGCAGGGGGTGGCTGCCATTACTCCTGGCCTCACCCACACGCCATCGGCCACTCTCATGAGAGCTGCTGGCTCCTGGCAGGTCTCTGTGATTCCCGGGGGTTTCCCTGGCTCAGGAAACCCCCCTGCACCCCACGATCCCCTGCTTTGCTGCCAAATGCACCTGCACCAGAGCCGATCACCTCCGAGATGACAGTCTGCTTTTTTAGTTGCCACAATGTGATTTGCATTTGCCAATTACTTTTTACTGATTTTACATTTTAGCCGCAAACTATGTTTTGAATGTGAGACGATGCAATTTGAAAATGGGTATCCTTCAATTGCCTGATGCTCTCTAAAACCATGATCTTTCTGAGCATGTATAAATATATTACAGGACGGCAAGTAGTCTCAATCTCTATAAGCAAAGTGACAGGTTTGAAGTCTCCCCTTCCAAGAGCAACACCTCAGAGGGGAGGCAGATACACACACAGAGGCACTCCACACAGTACCTAATTCTAATTTGAGAGCTACATGGGCCCAAATCCATGCCTGTTCCTTCATGCACAAGACCAGGTGCAAGCACATTCAGTGCACTGTCTCCTGTAGCATGCAAGAGTCTCTCCCAGAAATGTGCTGGGTGTAGGAGTAGTGGATCATCAGGACAGAGCAAGTTTAAATTCATTCTCTGTGAACTGCAAATGCAATTTCTTTTGCTGCATCCTGGGAAAAGTACAGCAGCAAAACTATCCTCCCACGGTGGATTTACTGAAGTAATTTTTTAAAAATGAATGGAAAGAGAGAAGAAGAAATCCTATGCAGAATAAAACTCCACTGCTTATACATTTTTTCAATTATACTGTCTAAAATGGAAGTTCCACTCTGACATTTGAAAAGAATTTATTTTCTTTCAGCTATCAGTAAAGAAAAAAAAAATGGGGGGAGGGAGAATTGCTACACAGAAGGCCAGAATAATCACTTTCCCTGTCCTCCCTTTCCTCCCACATTTTCCTTTATAGGTTTTTCTGCTTTTACTGCCTACATTCTTCACCTGAAGTCAAACGCTCTGTTTATGGCATCACAGTGGTTGCTGTGGAGGTGATTACGATATACAAAGCCAAAAGTGATGAGTTCAAATTTGGAACAAGCAGCCGTATCTCATGAAAACTCTCCAAAGTAGTGGGAGATTAAAAAAAAAAAAGGAAGAAAAAAAACCGAGAGCACGTATATTGAAAACAATTAAATTAACTTCTTGAATGACTGTTTGCCATTGACTTTCATTATCACAACTGTTTTCAGATATGTTACTCCAATGGTTGTAGAGACTAAGTGCTAAACTATACATATGGAAAAAAGCACCCAATATGAACAGACAGCGCTAACACAGATGGCAACAGAGTTCCTAGCCACACTCCTCAGTAGTGCCTGCTGTGATTGCTATCTTCTTCTGTAGCAAAAACATACAAACAACAAAACGTGGTAACACAGACATACACTATGCAGTGCTGCTCTGACAGTGAAGTACTACATGTCACCCCTCATACAGCACATTTCTCTACACCAGATTCCAGACTCAGTAAGTTATGACCAGAGAACACAGATTCCTGAAAAAGCTATTAGTTCATTATAAATCCCTTCTGCTACACAGATTGGCTTCATACACACCTTCTTGCACACAGACACATTTAAAAACACAACTGTTGAAGTACAGGTGCTAATTCTCAAAAAACATGTTAAAGACTACAAACAGGAGAAACCTGCCTTGCCATTTGCATCACGAAGTCAGCCCTGCCAAATTTTCACAACTGGTAGCAGATACAGTCCTTAATTTTTCCCTACATTAGGAAAATCATAAATGACTTAAATTAACTGAGTTAGTTTCTAAACCATAGACTAGTACTACTAGGAGAGTAAAGTCCAAGGAAACTAGTGAAAAAAGATTTCTGAATCAGACCTGTACTGGTAGAAATGCTTACCCATCTACTCGTTAAAAGCAAAACCTAAAAAGAGCAGTGGGACAAAGATAAAAATCAGATATCAGATTTAAAAAAAAAAAAAAGAAAACAGTTGGGGACAACACAAGCAAGAGAAAAAATTCAAAACTGAGACTTTAATGGCCACAGAACTCAACGAAAAGTCCTACTAAAGTATTTTTAAGCAAAGAAAGTGATTCTCTAAACACACTTTTAACATGAGTGCTTTGAATGTATCCTATTACATGATTGCAGAAGCATTAACAAATTAATTATACCAAATAGCTGAATTTATTAGGATATTCGAGACAATGACTGTTAATACTAAAAATTATGAAGTGCTTCCTTGGAAAGAAAAATAGTACCCTTCTATACCAGGAAAATATATTACCAGCAAGGTTGTACTACTGCATCCAGGCTGTGCTGCATGACAATTTCTTACACAGGAATATTGTTGGAAAACAGTGAAATTCACTGATAGGCTTGTACACAATAATATACCAGGACATCAAGATGAACTAGAGCTGCAGCTTCTGCAGCAGATTCCTCAAGCCAGACACAGGGGACACCTGGAGAAACCTACCACCCTGCTGGCAGGGTGACATGTGGAGCCTCAGAGCAGGCAGCCATGCTACCACCCCAAAGCTGGGAGCCAGAGAGTGCTGGGAGCCCAGATCCAACAGGACGATCAGGGTTCCAGACTCCTTGCCAAAGAAGCCAGAGACAGACTCCAGAAAGTTTGTGAAAGGCTCCTGATGTTCACTGAACACATTTGTGAACATCAGGCCTGTAGCTACAGGGCTCCAATTTGGCTACGGCTTCCTTGCCCTTGGCTGCAGAGTTCAAGAAGTGCAGTTAGAGATCACTGAAATGCAGAATGTTTGGTTAATGGACAATTTTAATTCTTTCTATTTATTTATTTATTTATTTTTAAATCCGATTTGGACTAGAGTGGGTGATTCACAGGAATACACTGAGCTTGTATTTACTTCTACAGATTTGTGGGCAACTGCACACAAGGGCCAAGAGGCACACAAGCTTTCTACTAACAGAACCTAGTGAAATAGCCTCTGCTACAGAGCACGGTGCAGGAATCCAGGAAGACAACACTTAAATAGATCTAACACTAGTTCTCTTCCTTCAACCCCATTGAAGAGAGCTGCATCAAAGATTGGCGGTCTTACCCCAGGTGAGAGTAAAAGGCAGAAATGCATATTGAGTATGGACCTCCAAGTAAAATCAGACACATGCAGGATACAAGCTCAGCATATTTAAGAAAGAGACAAAGCAAAACAGAGTGCTTTGAAGACTGAAGCCCTCAGTCCTGTTTAAAAAAACAAAATGAAACAACAACAAAAAAAACACCAAAACAAACAGCAAAGCATTATCTTTCAGACTCTTTCCATAATGACCAGAGAGCTCTGTGCTATAACTACACTGGAACATCTCAATTATTCAAGTTGCAAAGACCCTTCTTGTCACAAAATCTTACCTGCACTTCTGATGTATGCAACAGATAGTTGCAGGGCCAGATACCTGGCACACTCTTCTGTATTTCTCAAAAAGTTACTAGGTGCACTCTGATAAAGGATTGCAAGCCTAGGAATAGTTTTCACTCTCTTTATTCAGAGAACCATGGATATAGGCAAATGATTAGCTTTCTATGGTATCTTTTCTGGAACATTCTAAAATGAGGCAGTTTGCACTATGTTTTGCAAGTGATACTTCAGATCAGCAGTAGGATCATTTTAGCACTGCTTACTCTTGGCCTGATTTCTAGGAAGACAGGGCCATTATCTAGAACTCCCACTTTTCCAAAGTTTTCAGGCTTGATTTTGAATTTTGACTTGTGAAAAACTAACCAGTTGCCAGATTTTGTGCACTCTCCTTCCCTGGATATTTTCAAGACTGGAGTGAAGAAAGCCCCAAGCAACCTGATCTGATCTCACAGCTGACACTGAGCAGGCGACTGGACTAGAGACCTTCCTTAGGACCCTGCCAACCTGAATTATCCTACGCATTCCTCAGGTTTCCACTAGATATGCTGAATATAATCAGAACTTAATGGACCTAAATATTCTAACTTGATTGAAAAAAAAAAAGTCATATACCATTGTCATACCATACCAATAAAGAATTCTGCAACTTTCTTTTTTTTACACTGAGAAAGTTGTAAAACAGAGTTTCAGTTTGCAGAATACAAAAGCCATTGGCTAAAAATGTCCATCTACCATCAAACTGGCAACATAGCGCTACTGGAAGAAGATAAGGGAAAGAAAGCTAGCCATGATCCAGGATGCATCTTCAGATTTACCCTTCCTGCAATGGAACAACCGCTTAAAGCTATTAAAAACTCTCAGGTGTCACTTAATCATCACTTCTGTGAGATCATTTGTCTGCTTTAGTCCCTGGAACAAGTAGCAAAACAGAAGAATTCAAAAAGCCTGGAAAATAAGCTCACTGATATGGCACGTACAGCATAAGGCTATATCCCACAAGATCAAGTCATTCCAAGATCAGAATCTCACTCCAGTCACTACAGTTTCTGCAAGGTGATCCTTTTCCCACCTTTACATTTGTAATATAGTGCCCTCCCAAAAAGTAAAGTAATTGAGCTGGGACTTGCTCCTCAGCCTGGACATTAAGAAAACAAAGACTACACACACAGAAAAAAAAAAACAGAATATGCTCCTATTCTGATCATACCATTACCACTTCTCAGCAAAAAAATAAGACATCCTCCTGTTGCACAATGAATAAAACCAGTGGTAAGTTCTTTTTTGCTTTGTTAGAATTTGCTTTGGTAAGCCAAAGGCTTGAAGCAATTTAGGCTGCACCCAGCCATACCATTAACACAAACAACTGATCAACCCTCAGGCTACTTCAATGTTAACTGAAATCAATACCTGGACTGGGAGCAGCCTGCCATAGAGAATCTACAGAAGTCCAACGTCATCCAGACTGGCAAAGACCATGTTTCCCTAAAGCATTTTTTTTGTGTTCTAAAGACCACTTTCCTCCAGTTTTTAAATAGATTTGCAGATCTGAATACCTCTTGGAATTCCAAATAGCTAGACAGCCAAAAATTCATACCTCTAGCTTAAATAAAAATTGAAGATTGCATTCCCATCCCCTCTAATTCAGACTTAATATAAACCATATATTAATGATGTTGAGACGTCATTATCAGGATGTCTTATATTTAAAAATTATGCAGAAGCCCAGAGACATTCTGCCCAGCACAGAACACAGAGACTCATCTGCTATGTGATCCTGGCTGATGTGAATACATTGCAAGGGTGCCTTGAACCTTCTGCATACAGCTTCTCATTACAGAACCTCCTCTCACTTACCTCCTAAAAAATTTTATTCGCGCCCACTTCTTGTCTAGCAGCAACCATGACCTCCCACATGAAACCACAGCGACTATCAGCCAAAAAGAAGAAACTGGTAAGGACACCTGATTATACTATGCAAATTTACTCAACCCAACTTCTGGAGAAAGAGTATCTCTTCTCAAATTCCCATTCCTCCCCCTCACTACAAATGCCAGCAGTTTAGACAGCTCCATAGTTTCAGAGCTTCAGAGTGAAAGTATTGAACAAAGTACTGGAGTGGTTTGTACAGCAAAGCTCAATGCAGTCATTGACAATAACAAGTCTTTTTTCTCACTTCTTTCCACAGGCTCTTAGGTTTGTTATCACAAACTAACAGTTCTAGTTTAATCTGCCTTCAGGAGAAGGTTCTACTCACTAATTCCTACTCCTCGTTTCTACTTTTCAATACTCTCCACAGGAATGTGGCATCAACAACCCTTAATGAAAACTGGTCATAGAGAACACACAAAAATATTCTTAGACATCACAGTACACCAGATAAGATCACAAAGCCATCTTAAAAAGAACACAACATTTAGTTTTATTTATTACGCAGATCCTTCAGTATTTACTTTCCAAATGCAATAAAATTGTTTTTTTCATGGAAATAAACAAAATCATTTCTATGATACCACCACAAAGTTAAGTTAAGGCCACATGCTAGTAAATGAGTCAAGGTACAGCCGGTGTAATACCTTTTTAACAAAAGAACATTTATTTGCAAAACACTCTGCTTAAATAGCAACCAGAGTGCTATTTGCAAGCCCACTCCCATGGCAAGAGGTGTGAATTTGCATTTGCTGGCACAGCCTCCCTGCCACGTAACCCCTTCATTTGGCACTGTGTCACTTGTCTGCTCTATTAACATTATTTAATTAACCAAAGAATGCCACTATAGTTTTGTTTCACTTTTTATTTAATGCTTCAGTATTTTAATCAGTACTAATTTAAAATCTATCAACAAAACAGAACATATCGAAGTGAACCTACAATAACAACATTCCTGGTTTAACTCATACATATATATGTCTTGCAACTCTGCTATGATTTTGTATGATTGGAAATACTACAGCCTCTACCCGATTTCATATACACGGAGACACAATATGAAAATGCTACCCTACAGTTTCATGAGAAAGAAAGGTTGAATCCTAAGAGGATAAAGATATTCCAGGTTTTGTGATGGCTTATCCTTCTGCTGCTCAGAACAGCACTGCGTAAAATCCAGCCCAAATACATATGGGAAAGCAGTCAGAGTTGCCACGGTTCCAATCAGTTATTATGGCGACGTGATGAAACAAATTCAGTGCATAAACAGAAATTCCAACTTTAGTTAATGGGCAAGATGATTCATTGTTATAACATGGCAAGGCTAAATGGAAAGACAAAGACGGAGATGCTAAACTAAATACTAAGACTGGAAACTTCCAGATGTGAGTATAAAATGCCCCTGAGCCAGGGTTACTCAAAATATAAAATATTTCAGAATGTACTAAAATGAGATAGTTTCTATAGTTCTGTCAGAGTAATCATTTCACCTAGCCTCACAATTTTAAAAACCAAGATCAGGAAAGTGGGCGATTTTCCCCTTCTAAAGCACACCTTGCATTTCCCAGCAAAGTGATTTGTGACCTCTGTCTGATTAAAACTCTCCAAATTTTCCTGGAAAAAAGGTCAGAAAAATATATCAGATTACGGAATGGAGGGGAAGTCTTTGGTTTCTTAACTACATTTCTGTGCCAAAATTAGATTTAAATTAATATCATAAAACTCTGTTTGGAGTCTGCTTCTAAGATCTATATAGTGGGTTTTTCATTCTATTGTAAATTCAAATTTAGAATAATCCATGGATTTGTAGCTCTGATTACTTACTTCTAATTGCGCATGTTGTAACACTAGGTTTATCAGTATCATAAATAACCTCTTCCATGAACTAGGGGAAAAAAGGCACTACAGCCATGTATCAGGTATCTACTGGTTTTATCGTGCATCTTTCTGGCCATGAAGAGTATTACCTTTTTTACAGTAACACCATTGTGAACTAATTTAAAAACAAAAACAAACAAACAAGCAAACAACAAAAAAAAAGAAAAAAATTAAAAAGCCCAAAACATACACACAGTGGAACTCAACTCCTAAACTAGACAAATTCTTTAAGAAGTTGTACCTATTGTGTATATAGTCTGATTAAGATAAGTAAAGAGGTATCAGCTGGCACTTAATTCAAGGAAAAGGCTAAGCAATTTAAAATATGTCTGGTAAACCAACCCTTCTTGCTGTCCAGGACAAACCCTTTACCTACCCACTTGTTTTGAAAGCCATGCCTTCACAGCAAGGTCTGTATTACACATGACAAACACATACTCGCTGACTAGTGAGACCCAAAAAGTGGCTGAGGCATCAAAGTGTTAGTAGATCGAAGTAGAAATAATATCAATATTCACACTTTCTGGACGTATCAGCTAGAAAAATGTTTTAAGGTTTAAAGTCTACCTGCAGATTATTCCAGCTGATCACAGAAAAGAAGTTTACTTGCTTCAAGAGAGAACTATTCTTTTATATTAAGCAGATTTTTATATAAATATATATTATATATAAAAACGCCTACATGAATTTCAGACATTTACTTTTACAAATACTACAATAAGCCACACAGAAGAAGTGAAGCATAGAGAACTACGCCTCCAGCAAAACAGAAGATTTGGTTATGACTACCTCAATATGACCAAGAACATTATTTCCCAGGAGACAGAGAAGGAAAAAAGGAACAAGCCAACAGAAAATCCTGAAGCACATTCTTGAATATTTCAAGGAGAAATGTGTGAAGATTAGAACATCTGACACTGAAAAGCTCAAGCACAACTTCATTTCCCTACTATCAACTGTAGAATTAGTCTAGTCCAGCCCAGCCCAGTAGAAACCAGAAGTCATTAGCATAAGCGCATGCTTTCTTCACCTCGGTCTTCAACACTGATAGTGGGCTTAGGGACCCCCAGAGCCCTGGGCTAGAGAACCATGACTGTGGGAATGATAAACTCCTAATAAACCCCAAACTTGTGCAGGACTTGCTGCTCCAGCTGGATCCCTATAAGTCAATGGAGCCTGATGGGATTCATCCAAGGGTACTTAAAGAGCTGACTGATGTCATAGCGAGACCTCTCTCAATGATTTTTCAATGCTCTTGGGAATCTGGAGGGGTCCCAGTTGACTGGAAGCTGGCAAACGTCATCCCAATCTTCAAGAAGGGCAATAGGGATGACCCCGGTAACTACAGGCCCATCAGTCTCACTTCTGTGCCTGGCAAAATTATGGAGAAGATTATTCTGGGAGTTACTGAAAAACACCTGAAAGACAATGCAGTCATTAGTTCTAGCCAGCACAGGCTCACGAGAGGAAAGTCCTGCCTAACAAATTTGATTTCCTTCTATGACAAGGTCACCCACCTACTTGATCAAGGAAAGCCAGTTGATATGATCTTTTTGGATTTCAGTAAAGCTTTTGATACTGTCTCTCACAGTATCCTCCTGGACAAAATGTCCAGCATACAGCTGGAGAGACACGTAATGTGATGGGTGAGCAACTGGCTGATGGGTCGGGCTCAAAGGGTCATAGTAAATGGGGTTACATCGGGCTGGCGGCCAGTCACTAGTGGGGTTCTGCAGGGATCCATCTTGGGGCCAGTAGTCTTTAATCTCTTTGTTAATGACTTGGATGCAGGACTGGAAGGAATACTAATGAAGTTTGCTGATGACACAAAACTGGGAGGAGCTGTTGACACTCTCAAGGGCAGAGAGGCCCTGCAGAGGGATCTGGANCAAGCACTGCCTTGCAGCCGGTCGAGGGAGGGGATTGTCCCGCTCTGCTCTGCGCTGGTGCGGCCTCACCTCGAGTGCTGGGTGCAGTTTTGGGTGCCACAGTACATTAAGGATACAAAGCTACTAGAGAGTGTCCAGAGGAGGGCCACAAAGTTGGTGAAGGGTTTAGAGAGGAAGCTGTACAAGGAGCAGCTAAAGTCACTTGGTTTGTTCAGCCTGGAGAAGAGGAGACTGAGGGGAGACCTCATCACCGTCTACAGCTTCCTCACAAGGGAAGGAGCAGGGCCAGGCACTGATCTCTTCTCTCTGGTGACCCATGACAGGACCTGAGGGAATCGCAGGAAGATGTGCCAGGGGAGGTTTAGGTTGGATATTAGGAACAGGTTCTTCCCCCAGAGGGTGGTGGAGCACTGGAACAGGCTCCCCAGGGAGGTAGTCACGGCACCAAGCCTGACACTATTCAAGAAGCACTTGGACAATGCCCTCAGAGACATGGTGTGCATTTGGGGCTGTCCTGTGCAGGGACAGGAGTTGGACTTGATGATCCTTGTGGGTCCCTTCCAACTCAGGACTTTCTATGATTCTATGATAAGCTTATACAATAGTAAAGCAACGGACAGGTTTGTATGTATTTTTTCCTCCCTTCCCATTCTTCCATCAGTTCAACACAGTTGAGAGGAGTCCACCTCTCTAGAGCGATAATATGCTGACTTCTATCCCTACCGCACTGCAACCTTTCCATTACACTCAGATGGAACAAATACCAAACAGAAATGGATACAACAGTTTTTGTCTTGTTCTCTGACAGCTGTAGACAGGTGAAGAATGAAATTAGTCATCAGGTCCAGGTGAAGAAGAGGTCTGTGTTGCTACAGCTCGCATTTATTTATCCAGTCTACGTTGGTATGATCCAACATATTGGCACGATACCAACTGGTTTCACTGTGCTGGCTGAAGCACAGAGGACTTCCACTCCCCAGCCTAAATTGGGCACATTTTGTGAGGAGTTAAAAAAAAAAAATCAAATCAATTAAGAAGTAATCATTTTCTGCCTAAAATATCACCTATATGTACACACACACTCCTACTTATATCCAGCACTATTTACTTGTGCTATTTTTCCCTAGTAATTGTTTTAATACTAAGGATGCTGAACTACTTTTTCACTACAAAACTTTCATGTAGCTTTAAAAAGGGATATAAAATATTGCTTTCTCCCCAGAAGTTATTTTTGGTGTTGTCAAGTAACTTAAAACATCTTTCTGTTTCACAATTTCTAGACACAAACTTTCCATATCTACTCCTTAAGGAAGGAATTTTTTTCATACAAGTATTTCAAACTTTTCTTAAGCAGTTCAGTAAAATACTACTTGATTTACACTCTGGTTTCTTTTATGCTATTCCTTAACATCTTCTGCTTAGAGAGTATCTGTAATAGAATTCTGGCTGTAGTCATCCATCCATCTAGGTTTTCAAGCTCCTGGGAGATTTTACAGGTAAGGTGCCAATGCTAACCCAACATTAAATCATTTAAAAATAGGCTTTTTACAAGACCATTAATATTCATCATCTTAACAGTATCTTGAGCTTTTTGCTGGAGTCTTGACAAAGACTTCGTTTATTGTCTAGACCACAACGGGTAGAAATGCTTTACATGGTATGAAACTACAAAAAGTTTAAAACAAGAACTTCTGCACATGAGATCATAGGAAACATTTCATAATTGTGTTTTTAAATATTTGAAAAGTATAGAAAAGTCTCTACAATTATTCGTATAAAAGGTGAGAAGAATGTCAAAGCTGGCAAATACTTGTAACTTGACTCAGTTAAACGGCAGGTTTGCTCAGGTGTTCACAACTCACTATGCACCCTGATGGTTTAGACCCTTAAGTGATGCCCAAACAAACATATCTTAATCCAAACATACACAGAAATATTGTTTTTGGTCCTCAGCTGGTGTCAATCATAACAGCACCATTGAGATCCATAGAGCTACGCTGCTTTTTACCAACACAGGCTTGTGGCCCATTGAATGGTTTTGCAGGAAAAAAAGAATAGGAAAGAACAACATTACTTCCTAAAATTGAAAGTGTTTCATACTTTTGATACTTCCCAGTTCTCTTGTGAATAGTTCTCACTTCACTTTGATAATTACATGCATGCACGTATGAATGAGTCCGTTGGCCAGTTAAAAATGGCTGACAGCTTACATACCACAATTTTACTTCTAGGTATATCTTACTTATAACCCCTCTAATGCTTTAGCTTGAACATTTGAAGTAAATTTTCAATTCCTGCGTGAAGTGGTCAATACTGTCTACAAAAGCCGAAATTTACTTAAGAGTCCATTCTTGGAAAACAGAGTGTTTCTATAACTTTGAAAATTTAAGAAGCATACTAAAGTAATACTACACTTTTTCCTTCCCAAAAATCTCCCTGTAGCACACAATCAGTATTAAGGACACACAAATTAGGTCTAATTTTGTTTTTACCTTACATTTGGAGCTGTTTACAGATTGTAAATGACCTGGTAAATAAGTCCAGTGCACCTTGCAAAAACAGTACAGCAGAATGAGTGATTATCCCTAAAGCACAGCTGAAAATTAATTGGGATGCTATATGTGTTGCAGTGTAATTCAGAGTTCCATGTTGTTACAGTACTTACTTAAATGCGAATTGACACATGATACTTTACTTATGCACCTATATACACTTATAAGAAGCAACTCTGACAGACTGAAGCATACCACACCTTTTTGTTAAGCTAAATTGGAACCAAGTTATAAAAGATCTCCCTAAATTAACTAATTTATGGTAGAGCTAATTTGATAATATTTCAATCACAGCAGCATACTGCAATACTATAACCTTTGCCATAATTGCATAGCTGTATCAGTCAAAGGTTTTCAGTTTGGCCCCACACCTTACACCACACAATCTGTGGGTTCAATTCTGGCTCTTCTCAGGTCAGCGGCAAAATTTCCACTGACTTCACTGCATTCGGAATTTTGGTCTATGTGCCTAGCTCCTGTACAACACCCACGAAGAACAGGTATATAACGTAAGAGGGAATCCCACCAACTCTCTTCTTCATGTGAGTTATTCCCCACTACCAGCATTGCACTCAGAATTAACAGGATAAATATTTACAACTATTTTTAAAGAGACACTTTTATTCTCTAACTGGATAACACTTCCTTTCTTGCACAGTCATTTATTTTAGAGGTTTTTTGATACTCACTGACAAAACCTTTGCTCAGACTCTTTTAGTCTGTTTCCTCTTTGCCTTATGAAAGGGGCACAAACAAGCAAAAAAGAAAAGAAAAATTACTCTAGCTCAGAAATATACAGGTGACAGTCAGTGGGAGAAGCAACTTCTAGTTTTCTTTCATTTCAGACCTGCACTTGGGGGTATTATTTTCATGGCAAGTACCTTCTTCAGAACACTGTCGCCTAAAATGCCAGGCTCCCCATCATCCCAACAACGCTGTGGTCAAGATTACTGCGTGCATTACAGCGCCCTATATACTTGTGACGAGTACAAATTACTCCTTTAGCCAAATTATTTTCTCTGGAAAAGGCACAAAGTTACTTTGGGGACCGACATATCCAGCAGCCAACAAGCACAAATTAAAGCAGAACTCAAACACCACTTAAACCATTACTTAATCCCTGAGGGGTTAGGTCAGCGACTTCTGCAAACACACCCAAACAGAGGCTTTAAAACCCACAGGGAACACACAGCTAGAACAAATTCTAGGGAGATTTCCAGACACCGCGACTGTATCTCCGCAAGCAGTTGGGTTTGTTCATCAAAGCAGAGAACGGTGACAGCCCAGCGCTACAGTAAGGGAACGGTACATGACAGATTTGGCTCCAAGTAACCGCATTCACCGTTCAGCACGCACCGGGTCATGAACCTGAGCACTTGTTTCCAATAGTTTGTGTGCGACACCATTCCCTTCTATGTTTTCCAAGTCAGGATCTGCTTTTGGAAGAACTGTTTGCCTGCTGCTTAGCCTTGGAAGAGCGCATCTATCTCCCCGAACAACTAAGGGGGGGACGAGAGCACACAGGGCAAGTATTCCTACCGGCGCCTCCCGGGCGTTAAGACCAGCCAGATGCAAGCCAAAAAAGATTTCGAGGACTCTTCCCAGATTCACTGGCGTTTGCCAGGCTGCAAACGCTTTCTGCTACAGTCAAAGAAGCCGCTATCGGAGCAAGATGCCAAAACGCACGCGAACACTACCCCTCTCCCCCAGCCTCGCTGTGTGGTCAACACAAGGCGTGAGGCGCAGCTCCGCGGAGTTTGGGCGCAGGGAGCTCTCCCCGCTCCGCACCCGCTGAAGGCGAAAGGGAAGGAAGATCCCCCGCCCCAAAGGAGCCGAGCGGGTAAAACAAGTGACAGCCAAGTTGGCCTCGGGGGTGCCCCGCACGGACCTCGGGGCTCCCCGTCCCACCGAGCCCCGCCGCGGCCGCCCCCTTACCGTGCCGCGGCTGGGGCTTGCCGCCCGGCGGCTTCTCCTTCCTGCCGCCCGCCGCGCTCCGCATCCGCCAGCTGGCCGCCCCCCTGCCCAGCGAGCCGGCCATGCCGCGGGCGGGGGCAGCCCCGNGGGGAGGGCGCTGGGACCCCGGCCCGGCCCGGCGGCCGCCCCCGGTGCCTACCGTGGGGAGGGAGAACACCAGAGGAGGCGGCGGTGGGCTCCCGGGAGCGGAAGGCTTCCTCACTTGGGGAATGACAGTCCTCAGCACAAACCTCCTCCTGCCCGCCGGCAGGTCTTCCTACAGCAGCTTCGCTGGAAAAAAAAACATGTGTACGTTACCTCCTGCCATCAAAATCATTGGTTGTGCACACTCCTGACTCCATAACGATGAGTAACTCAACCTGAGATTCCCACTTCCCACCAGCCCATGTGTGGTGAGACACCAGCCTCCCTCCCTCCCTCCCTCCCTCCCTCACCTCCGCGGAGCACCCTCTTCCTCGCTGGAGTCCCAGGCACTCGCCCCGCCATCGCCTTCCTCCCCTTGCCTTAGCACGGGGCCTCCAAAATAGCTGTCAAAGGACCATTGCACTGTAAGAAACGTCATATTCTTTGAAAATTGTCATCTTCTTAAAATCAGATTTAGTGATTAAAAAGTTACAGGCACAGAGATATGGGATACCACCTCCCTCCAGGCAAGAAAAAGTAGTTTGAAATGCAGTTGTAGTCCAGAGGATTTGGCAGAGCAGTAGGTTTCCTGAGTAGAAATAATGCTCATAACTTTTGTTTGTAATCTTAGTAATAAATCCACCTGTATGTCAACCTATAGGAGTCACTGTAACAGCCCTGAAAAGGTGTTCCATGGTAGATTTTTCATTTTTCATACAGATTTATATTTATATGTCACCAGCACCTCCACCAGGCGTATCCTTCCTTCTAGCTGGACACTTTGAAATATAGAGAAAATGTATGCAGAATTTGCACTGATCCCTTTTTTGGGGGAAAAAAAAAAAAAAGAAAGGAAAATAAACCTCCTTCCTGTACTGCTGTATTCCATCTCTGTTTCCTTGACTTCAAGAACCTTGAATTAGGAATCATTGTTATCATAACTTTAAAACTTATTCTTTGAAAACTGATTCAGAACAAAGTTGCCCTTTTTATTGTTGTTTTGTTTTTGAAAGACTCTCTTTGGCTTTGAAACTCAAACGGCCAAGGTGTAAAGGGGCCACAGCCTACGATGCAACAGCACTGTTTTGTCCTCCAGTTAAAAATTATTCACCTTTTTTCCAATGCTGATCTCCTCCAACAACCTCTGCTAATCCATTATCCATCCTAAGCCCTGAATTCCCCCAGCCGTTCTCCCTCACCTGTGGATTCTGGCTCTCAGAAGTGAGTCAGTCCGACGTTGTCATCTGCTGAAGCCCTTAGTGTTTGAACATGCTGCATCAGGGGTGGTTTTCATTAGCGCTGAGAATGATTCATGTGAACAAGGATCACTGACCTTGACCTGACATGTACAGATACGCCCCGTGGTGATGAATGTAGTAGAACAAACAGATATGACTGCTTATTCCCTCTTGTAGTGTTGTTCTTGCCCAACTCCATTGCACTATAATACAAATAATGACTCATTTGCTTTCCCTCATAATATCACATTTAGAAACCTGCTATTCATCTCCGCTTGAAGGATCTTGAATAAATACACTCCCAAAATGACTGATTTAAATCACATATATTTCTATCACTTGATCCTGTTTCTGTTATTATTGATAAAGACTACACAAGTGGGTGTGTGATGTATCATGTCACTGCTGTTCTACATGAGGATGTTTTTTACAGTGAATAGTCTTTTGTTAGACATACTTTTATAATAGCATTTACACAGGGGAGCAGGCAGAAAGAAAAACAAAAGAACATACATCTGGAGATATATCTCCTTTTGCAAAGAAAATGAAACTCCTACTGCAATTAGTTGGAATGCAAATTAAGAACAGGGTATAAAAAAGTTTTGTAGAGAGTAATATTTTTGAATTATATAAAAATATATAGCATATAAAACAAGGAGTTAGAGAGAAGGAAATGTCTGCAATATTTGTATGTAGAATTGATATTCCAGAACAGGTTTAATAAATAGGAAAAAAGCAAAAAAGACTTATACCCACCTTACATACTTAAATTTGTCTTTGTGCAAACAGGTATTTTTGCAGAAACTTCCACAGCTGAAAAAATATATTCACAAACCCTTCTTGAAAGACTGATTTTTCCATGATCAACATTTAATAACTTCCCTTTTTCTTTTTTTTTTAAAGGAGTGAAAGACATCAGAGTCTTCTTAAATATTATTGTACAGCATAGTACCTGTGTTTGAAAGGACCATCACACTTATTCATCATATACTGACAAAAGGAGTAATGGAGAATATGAGCAGCCTCTGTTGAAAAGGTACAGATATCATAAAATGATAATACTGAAATGTGATATGATACCCCTAAGCATCATACTGTTATTTCGTTAGTATAACACCATAATTTGAAGGCTAATTTTTGTTTATTCTTCTTTATGTCTTCTGCTCATTTAATGTTGAGGATGTACAGCTGTTTTCGTGTATTAACTTGGGGCTGTTTTTCCACTGGCAAAGGAGTATTTGGATGTCGTATCTCTCTGTTTAACGTGTTCTTTGCACAGATGCATTAAACAGACCGGTGATTTGAATATGTGTTCTAAATTTTGCTTGTACTGAACTGGCTTATTCAGACCTTGACAAATAAGAGCATTGCCATACTTGCTTTTTTGCTTAGGCATCTGTTAGTTTACCTAAGAATAACATGGAAGAATTTCCAATAGCACCATTTCTCAGTACTGAAATTATTATACTTGCTTCCTTTGGAAAGAGGAATACACGGTAATTTCTGAGGACATGACCTCAAATTTGTAAGGCTTCAGCTCAGTCCATGGTAGCAATTCAGCTCTAGTCTAGACACCCCAAGGCAGTTCTGCCCCTTCTCACCTTCCAGTCCAAAACTTGCTGGCAATATGTTTGTAATTTACTATTGACAAGAATTTCCTCTTACTGTCTTTTGGTACCAAAGATATCTACCTTCTCCTGGCCTGGCCAAGCAGAGGAAAGGCAGATGGGGTAGAAAAGCACTTCACAAAATTACACTGATTCCTTAAATAGCACCGCTTCACATTCCACATGGAAATCTGTGCCCCTCCAGAAGATGCCTCCAGGTTACAATGCATTATGTAAACATGCAAGTGATTTTGTACAAACCAGACAAAAGCAGAATAACCACGAGCATCTTTTTGCTGGGCTAATTTACCTGCCCCACAGTTGCCCTTGTCTGCTTTGTGCAGGTGCAAAGCTGTGATAAAGCAGCTAAACTGGCACCTGTACCCCAGCTTGCTCTTTCACAGCAACCTCAGCTATATTCATGCATTGCTTTGGGTCGGCCTGTGTGCACTCCTTTTACAGTGCTAGAGGAATTGGAAAAACAACGGGGTGGCTTTGGTACCAGCCTCAAGGCAAAGCAAAGTGCAGGAGTTAGGCTGTGGTGGCTCTTGCCTTGGAAACAGCAGAGTCCACCCCCACCACAACTTCATAATCCTCAGTATAACCTTTCTGAGTCTTCCTTCTTTCATGTGCTAGGAGCAGCTATGCACATGCTGGCACCAGCCCACTGCACCTGCACGGTGGGTGGCGGAGATCCCCACCAGCCCGAAACCATGAGAGCACTGCTGGCTGAGGCTGTTTGAGGAAAACTTCAAGGCCAACCTTTAACAAGTCATATTCTTTGCTTCCTGTGCTCACAACTGATTCATGGAGCTGGGGTAGGTTTAGAGGACTAGATATTCATCATAAAAGGGAATGTACAATGGAGTCAGATCTTAGTACTGAACGTCTGAGTAAAAAGACAGCTGCTATAATTTTATTTTGAATAAAGCAAAAGTAGTGACTTATCTTTGTATCCAGAAAGTTTAATTTTCAGGTTACATGTTCCCAAAATTCAACATATATTTGACTTCCCAAAACCTTTCTTTTAAGTGTAATGTAATTTCTCCTACTCCTAGAAACTAGGGAAAAGAGGCTGCAGCTTTGAGACAATGTCACACTGGAACGCTGCGTTTCTGTTCTCTATGCCCTTGCCTGTGTTTCTTTCAACGCACCTCTGTTGCTCCAGCTATTATGCCCAACAGCAGAAAACTTGTTTTCCAGCAAGTGGAATTGAAGGGGTGCATTTCCAATGGGTAGGACAGAATATACAATTAATAAACTGCACCTACCCCTTTCATGCCACACAGAGTTTGACCCAGTGGACTGTAAAAAGCAATTGAGGGTCTGCCCAAAGAGTCAGGGGTGCTGGGTGGATGCACCATTAAGCAGAAATCCCATTTCATGCAAAGAGGGCATAAATGTAGAGATTCAGAAAGCCCACAGGATACAGCTTTGACCTTAAAGCCTTTCAGTTACTATTCTAGAAGCTTAAATTTGAAATTATCTTGTTACACGTTGAATATCCTGCCAAAAGTCCGTTTTACTCAAACTATTACTCAAATCTGATCAAAGGGAGTTACTCGAAACACAATCCTCTCTCTGAGATATTATTGTGGGACAGAGTTGTCTGCACATTTTGTCTTTTCATCCAATATACTGAACAACTACAAGATTTGTAATCTCAGGTTCATTTATCCTAGTATTTCAATATTTCAATATTTCACTACGTAACTTAGAGCAGGCTGAGGAAACTGCATGTACATCACCAACCCAGTGAGCAAAAATTTAGAGAGATATAAGCGTGTATTTCCACACAGCACCATTTAGTAGCTCACAAATAAACTGGGAGGTTTCTGAATGAAATAATAGTTGTAAAAGCAAGTATAAAGAAAAACTGAGTATTTACTGCACTTTCAAGCCAGTCAATTTTTGGTGAAAAATAAAACTCATGTAAAAGCAATTTCTGTTTTCAAAGCTATGGAGTTATTGCAGGGGTGCCTCTTGGTCCCTCTTATTAGCTAATGAAATGGAAATGTTACTCAAGCTGGATTGGACGACAGATAATCTTTAGGATGTGCAAGAGATAGGATCCCAGAGGGCACACTGCTCTCAGGTATCTACTAGCTCTTCTGCTCTGCATAAAATCCCTGAGGAATGGGATTTTAGATAAATATAGAGTAAAAGTATTCCCAGGGATCTTTGAGAGAAGAATTAGAAGGTCAGTCATAGAAGGCTAAATTCAGCTTATAATTACCCCAGTCACAGAATTTAAGAAAAAAAATAGCTATGGTAAGAAAGTTTAAAGAGATCTTCCTTTTTACTTCTTTCCAAAACAAAATACATTTTCCCTGAATTTTCTGAATTCCTTAGCAAACAAATTTAGCAGTTTGAGAGAAAATTCCCATTTCTTCCTTTTTGATATGCATTTTGTGTGACCTACATTATTTCCTACGTTGGTTAGCAGTCCTTCTTGGTGTTCACCTTGGTCCCTGTTAGAAATATGTTTCCCTGTCACTATGTCAGAAACAAATTTGCTGGGCTTTATTTTAAAAAAAAGGTAGTAGTAATATAAGTTTAAGTCAGTTTAACATAATATAACTGATGATAGAATCTGGACTAAGAATTGGAGTCCTTACAGAAGTAAGCAGGAATGTACATTTCATATTCTAACTAGAATAAAGCCATTGCCTTGCAGTAGGAACTTACCCTGCAAAAAAAAAAAAAAGAGCTAGCTCTTCTTCACCTGTCACCTTCTTAAAGGTTCAGTGAGTCAGACACAGCTTAGTTTCTATTTGCAGCTCTGTAGGAAACTGCAGAAAGCCTATTGCCAGGGGCTGCAAAAGGAACGTACTGAATGAAACATTACATCTTCTGGCTGTGCATCTCCCTGCCAACAGCCACAACATCTGTAGCGTCCCTCCGGCATACGGTAGGTTGCAGGAGCTTGCAGAAAACCTCATGCAGGTTTTATGGCACTAGCGACTGCGAATGGTTTGTTTGTTCTTCATTTCTGTGACCATAATTCAGGGTTTCATTCTCTATTCCACCAGGGTTATGTTTGAATATGGCATCAGAAATTGGGCCCTAACTGCAGTGGCTAAAAGCACATCAAACACAGGCTATGCTACATCCTTACCGAGTGGCATGTTAATGTAACTAAACTCATACAGTTATGGAGGCTAATCACCCACTAAATCTACTATAAGTACATTATATAGCTTTTCCATGGCTTTTAGTCAAAAACTGTTGCTTTATGTGTCTTTGATAAAGACAATGTACTGTTGTGAAGCCCCATGGAGTAAGACAGATTTGCAATTTTAAACACGGATCTCAAAAATACATAATTTGGTCTGTGTTTCCCCCTACTTCAATACCCACCTAATTATTGGAAGAACTGCTACGTTAATATTTAAAGTAAGTATAAACAGGTATCTAAAAACCACTCCAATATAACTTTAAGAAAACATTCTGTGTACTTCTATGTAACATCAGTGAAGAATATGGAACCAAAATAAGGAAATTCCTTTTCAATTAGGTGTACAGGAGATCCCTGATCACTAGCATTAGTTCTTTTTCCTTTGGCTGGTAACTCACTAAGCACCATATAACAACATTTCTTTAAATTTCCAGTTGCTTTCATCCTTCCTCAAGTTTCTTTGGTGATTTCACTGGCCCCTAATGGAACCATTTCTGTTCAGGGTTTATTCTCTATTCCTTTTCATTTTGGACCCATGCAGTGTTCAGGGATAATTCAGAGTTGAGGGGGTGGCCAACTCTGTCACATTCAGTAGCTGAATTCCAGGACATTGACACTGATGACCTGACCAACTAGCAGAGCATGCTGATGGGTTCCCAGATTATTTCAATATTACTGCATGACACCTGTCTCATTGCTTCATCCTTCTTTGATGTGCTACGAAGAGAGCTATCACAATACAATAGCACACCCTACTTAACCTTTTTGAAACCTATTTGCCCTGAATGACAGAATTTTTGCAATTTTGCTCTTTTGGTCTGCAGAGGAAAGGGTTCAGAGGTGGAAGGGTGACATTTAGACCATCAGCAGGAGGCTAACCAACGTGTCCCTTTTCCTTGTGAAAACTTTTCTCTTCATACACACACCAGAAAAATATTCTTATCCTGGAGTGAAAAGCAGATGCTGGTAATGTTCACAATTATGATGCTTGTCAGGTCATGTGCTGTCTAGTTGATTGGCACATCTCACAGCTGGCAGAGACCAGAACTGTATGAAATGTGAGATGGGGGTTGTTGTCAGCACTTCTTCACCGCTGCATCTGCAGCAGCGGGGCTCTACCACCAGGCACAGTTCTGAAAGATGCATTTTGGTCTCACCTATGTGATCTTTCAGTCTTGGTCAAAATAAACATTTCCACAGTACTGCATGAATAGAGAAAAAGAAAACAGCATTTGTGTCCTATGTGGGAAACAGGGACAGGAGACAAGAAGCAGCTTCTATTTTACCCAATGCACAGCTGAGCTGTATAACACACTGCTCCCAAAAGCTGGTACCATGTTGCTTACCACAGGAAAGCAGCATTCCTCTCCAGGGTTGTTTCAGCCTGTCACAACTAGACTCTGTCTCTCCTATAAACAAGGAATAAAAATACAATATAATGTTTTACACCTCTTGTGTTCCCAATACATTTTTTCACATTGAGCTTTAATAACTGCAGGACTAAGGGAATATGGAAATACATGACATGTATCAGATACACACCATGGAACCACCTGACTTTGAAAAACTGACAAACCACAAATAGAGTTGTTAATAATGATGCTTGTCTTTCTATTTTTTTCTGTCTAGCTGCAGTAAAACTAAAAGGCACTACACACATAAAACTGCTCCAAATATGCCTCTGCTGTTTCTATTTCCATCCCATATTTTTCAGCATGAATACATTGGATCTTTCAGGGCTTTATAAGCCTATACCTCTCAGAGGCATTCTCTATATAGATAGAGTTGTATACATCATGTGTAACTTAGTTATTTCTTAAACAGTTGGCAGTTCATCCCCATTTCAGTCATTCATTGGTCCATGCTAGTATAAAACAAGCAATAATTCCTATCAGTATTCGGAGAGTTAAAACTTATCAGACAGTTATGCGTTACATGGCATTTTTATCCCATGGGACACCTGTAGCATGAGTTTGGTTTAATGGCAGAAAAGATAATTCTACGTAACTGCAGTCTTCAAAGCACAGCACATGAATAAAAATCGAGGTTTGCCAAAACCAAAGATGTAAAGCACATACACTAAGCTTTATTTCTGAATACAAGGCTATACATTTGTTTTCAGAATTCAAACTCAATACAAATTTGAGCACAGCTGCACACAAAAAAAAAAAGAAATAAATATTGATAATTCAAGTCTACATACCTATAGTTGCTCTTGACTTCTAAAAGCACTCTGTACAGCACTGCTGATAGAGACCAGAGACAAAAAGCCTGAATATCAAAAGCCACAGCAGTTCAATAGAACGCAACACCCTCTTAGACTTAGGTGCATCTGGCACTACAGTCAGTCTTTCCACTTGTACTTAACCAGCAATGTTAAGTATTCATTCACATAGAAGGAAACAGTTTCTAAAATGTATCATAGTTTGCTCTACAATTTCCTAATTTACAACACAATAAAGAAGATATGTGAACCTCTGCACCTGATAAAGTCAATTGACTTCAAAGGGCTTGTGAATTTTCAAAAATATTTTGAATAACATAATACTGAACTTAGGTCAACTTTAGATTAAAGTCTCAAACATACTGGTCTGATCTGTAAAATTTTCATCTCAACTGATGATACTGATTTTAGTAAATCCTCCCGTATGAACTGCAGGATTGAGCATATGCAGATGTTGAATAATTCATAGCTAGAAGTATTATTTATTCTGATAAGATGGAAGTTCACCAAATTGATTTACAAACACTGGAATTAAATTTAATGGTGTTTCAGAGGATAGAACTTTCCTACCATGTATACTATAATTATATTTTCTAAATCACACATGGTTGAAATTTAGGTACAATAACTGTAAAGAGCCTAGCAAGAACATGATAAACCCAAGGCATGTGAAATATTAGGTAGTGCTCCCATGCTTTGGAGCAGGTTAATATTTTCTATATCCAAATATCAAAGGAAGAGAAACTCAGTTTGGATAAAAGCTCAGCTTACATTATTTATTTTCTATTCCTGTGTCTGCCAATGGGAAACTTGCCTCAGTAAAGACAAAGGATGAAATCTAATATATATCACATACCTAACACACAGCACAATCACTTAAAATTAGGGAATACAATGTGTAAACTAATAATATTTCACTCCCAAAAGATAATCAGTAATGTTGTGCTATGTGTCTATGAGAAGTCCTGCCTCAAAGGTGGATTTAAAGGGAACTCTATTAGAAAACTGGCAGTTCACAAAACTATCAGAGGCTGCTAAAAGTAAAATACAGAAATACTCCAGGGAGCAGAAGTAAAAATTCCCACAGATCTTCCTAACAAAGTGATGCTGACTCTTGTTTTTTTCTATGACATAAATATGTCAATTATTTCTCATATAAGAATTTATGTGTCTTATAATAATTATCACTCACAATCAGCTGAAACACTGAAAACATGCTCCTTCCTTGGAAGAGTCTATAGGGCCAATGGCTAATGTCCACTCCTAAAAGAGAAACAAATTTAATTCTGAAATGGCAGAAAAGGGATTTGAGCCAGAATTTGTCACTTTCTAAATAAGTATTTCAAACACTAAGCTATGAACTAAAAGGGAGGTTTTCTTTTTCAGCCATATTTTGATTTGAAATTATATTTAAAATAGTGGCCCAAGCTACATTTGTGGGGCAGCCACCTCTTTGTTACTCATTAGGCATGCTCCTAAGAGTTCCTGCTGAATTGTTTCTCTCAGGGTTTTTTAAGCAGAGATACTGACTGGATCGGATCCTGACTAAGCTTA
>VZTV01017133.1:0-28561 GCA_013400875.1 Anhinga rufa | reverse complement strand
CCCCTCGTCCAGCCCCTGCGTGAGCAGCACCCCCAGAGCAGGGGCACAGGACCGCGTCCAGGCGGGGTGGGAATGGCTCCAGGGAAGGAGACTCCACAGCCTCTCTGGGCAGCCTGGGCCGCTGCTCTGGCACCCGCACAGCAAAGGGGTTTTGCCTCAGATTTCAGTGGAACTTCCCGTGTTCCAGCTTGTGCCCGTTGCCCCTTGTCCTGTCGTCGGGCACTGCTGAGAAGAGCCCAGTCCCACCCTCCTGACACCCGCCCTTCAGATCCTGATCAGCACTGAGGAGATCCCCCTCAGCCTTCTCTTCTCCAGGCTGAACAAGCCCAGGTCTCTCAGCCTTTCCTCCCCAGGGAGATGCTCCATCCCCTGAGCATCCTTGTGGCTCTGCGCTGGCCTTGCTCCAGCAGCTCCCTGTCCTTCTGGAACTGGCATGGGGTTCAACAGAGGGTTCGCCGCCAATGCGCTGGCAGAGGTTGAGAGCTACATGACCTAGCTCCAGCCCAATGCTCTGATGTATCCTAAAAACAAGAGTTTGCATAATTCAAGGGAAGAGGTAAGTGGAGGTTATACAAGGTCTGAAGAGAGCAGTGGGCAGGGGCCCAGCTAGGGTCAGGTGGTTTGCTGCCTTCCTGCAGTAATGAATCATTCGTGATACCAAAACTCACAAAGAACGAGAAGCATTACAGCATTTTCTGGAGGGAAAGGGAACTGCTGTACTGCCAGAGGCCAGCATTTTGGGTCACATGGTTTAAGGTATCAAGACTGGTCATATATTAAGTCAGGTTTGGGACCGCACTTTTCATACCAAAGCTACTGTGCTTTTCCACAGTAGCAGCGGTCTCACAGAAAGCATTTCTAGGTGATTTACAGAACTACTGCAGTCATCAAAAATACATAAGCAAGCAGTATGAGGAAAATAGATGGATTATGCCAGACCTCTGGTTACCTGACAGCAGAGGGGCTCTCACTCACACAGTGGCAGCTCAGTGACACCGGACACCAGGGAAGGTGCAGCTTATTTTGGCTCCGCCAGAAGCAGCTACCAGACCCAAAAGAGAATTTTATCTGAATGAACCTGTCATGTCATTGTACGGGGACAAGTGAACACACTTGCTTTTCTTGCAATACTTGATTAAAATAAGAATTCAGTTGCTCTGAGTTACTACAGATGCATCTTCACTGCGCAGCAGCTGTAAGTGAACTGTAAATATTCCAGGCACAGGCAGTTTCCACTCACTGCCTGGAAACATAATTTCTGTAGCAGCACGGCTCTGCAGCTAACCTAATAAATACTGGTGCTAAGGGGGGCTAATTATCTCCAATGCAGCACTGCCCTGGCATGGCTGTGTGGCTTCCTGCTCCAGAATTAGCTTAGCTGGGACTCGTCTGGGTGTCTGCGCTGTCCTTCATGGTATGGTGGAAACAGCGAGCAATGCTTGGTGGAGGAAGTGTTGCTTGCATGCACCATACTGCAGTATTCCTCTGCTCTAAATGTACTGGGGAAGTGCTGGACTCCAGAGCAATGAAGTCACTTAACAGCTCCTCTTGAAAATTTGTCTTTGACTGGGAGAAGTTGTGGTCACCTTGAACCTAATTTTGGAGCAGCAAGCCCTTGTCCCTTCTGGAAATGATGCTTGGTAGTATATGGTGCCTCTAAGCAAAATGTTGACTAGTATGCCTCTAAGCAAAATGTAGACTTTTCAATAAAAAAAGAATCATATAGAATCAGTGTCATGTAGATAACTACTAACTGGTGCTCCTCTGACGTATGGGGGGAATGGATCTCTGTCTCCAAGATCTCATTGCCCAAAACTGACTTAATAAAAAGTAGATGTTGGGAAGTGATGTAAAACAGTGTACAAAAAATATTTGGGGATTCTTTAACTCAAGATTTCGAAGATCAGATAAGACAAGTGAGTTGGTAAAACTGGCTCAGTGTCAGCTATTTGAGAAGACAGATAAATAATCACACATCCTGTAGCAGCTGGATTTATGCAGGTCCCACTCCAGTTATATCGGGGATTACAGGGAAATGCCTTACGTGGAAAGGACTAGATGAGCATTTTTGGAGACCTAATCCTAGCTGGCTGTATAAACACAGTGCCCGCTTCTGTTGGTCTGTAAGGACCCACTTGTTTGTCTCAATTTGTTTGTCTCAAGGCAATTTCAAAATCGCTCTTGTCCGAAATAGAAGTTGCCCTGGGGACGGGAGATGGGGGGTATATCCCAGACCAAGAGAGTGTGTTTCTTTTCCGCTAATGCTTCCAAATGTGGCTTTTCCTTTACTGTAGTACTGGATAAATGAATACACCTCCACCTTGGGGATTGGTGTCTTCCATTCTGGCATCGAGATCTACGGCAGAGGTATGAATATTTCCTTTTCACTACCTGCAGAACATGGGGACAGCCATATGGCTAGTCTGATACCAAAAAGCACCCCAAACTTCTAGCCTTTGGTAAGGATGTTTTGAGAGTGAAAAACTCAGCCAGCTCTCTTTTTAGAGTTCATTGTGGAGTCCAGCAGGAACTCATGCAGTTCTGTCATGAACCATGTAGCCCTTCTTATATTCAGCATGTAACTGCAGCCTCTATAGCTTGTGCAGGTGTGTAGCAGGATGGCAGAGAGGAGGGACCAAGCAGTGTTGGAAAGCCATTCTGCAGTGAAGAGAGGCGGATCAGTGGTGGTCTTGCAAGCTGCCTATGCAAGTTTGTGCTAATTCAGTGTCAGAGTAAATCCATTTTGCAGTAATTCTTTATGAATGTCTATGGTCTAGAAATCTTGGAATCTGGATTTCCAGATCTTGGAAACTGTTCTTTTGGAACAGCAGAGTTACAAGGAAAAGAAAATGTCTTGTAAGACTTTGAAATGGTCTGGATGGGCTTGAAGCTGGATAGAGCACCCATTGCAAAAGGACCAGTCAAGGGATCTGGGAAAACAGCTGTAGTACAGTGAAGCACAGACTAGCATCACAGACTTCCCGTTTCCTCCTTCAGCATTAAATGGGAATGACTTGGGATATCTTGCTGATGGTATTTTTAGCCAGTGCCATGCAGTAGATAAACCCCCTGGGGTGCCATGTTCCATCTTGAGCACAGAAGTTTTCACATGCCGTGTGAGATGGCATGCTTGACACCATGAGGTTTACAGGCCATGCAAGATGGCCTGTATGACATGGAGGGGCCTCCTGGCTCGACTTGTGTACTGAGGCAGCAGAGCACAATCAGCTTGGCTTTCTGCAAAGAATTCCCAGTGGCTGCCTGTAAATCCCTCTGGAAGAAGATGACTTGATTTCTCCCTACTCTAGAAAAGACTTCCAGCTCAGTACTACCACCGACAGTCTCTTGTAGCGTCTCCAGATGTAGTGTTTCTAGGTGTCTCCACTGCAGAACTTTCCACTGAGAGGAAGCCACCTGGACAGGCACAGACACAGACTCGGGGAGTTTTCCTGGTGCTGGGGGAAAGCAGTAGTGTTGGAGGGAGGCTGTGAGGGTATCATCAGGCTGATAGGTAACCTGACAGAGAAAATGGCTTTCGGAGCCTAGCCGAAACCAAAGTTGGCAATAGCCCAGCCCCTGGTGCTGATGCAGAGCCGTGCAGACAGCTGCCATAGACTTTTTCCTGACATTGCGTTCATTCAATTGCTCACAGTCTGTTTCTTTCCTTGTCAGAGTTTGCCTATGGAGGGCATCCCTACCCCTTCAGTGGGATTTTCGAGATCACACCTGGCAGTGCGGTAGAACTTGGCGAGACCTTTAAGTTCAAGTAAGGACGTTTTTCTACCTTTTCCCCTCTCCCCCCTGGTAGCCGTAAGCATAGCGGGAGCAGCAAAGTCCTCTGGGTCCCCCTTTCCCTCTCCTCATAAGTGCCCTCACTGCATCCTTTACGTGATGCCGGTTCAAAGGCAGCCCTGCAGGGATTTTGGAGATGGATAAAAGAGCGTGTACACCAAACAGGGAACAGTGCTGAACTGCCTTTGGCAGGGTTTGAAAGCATGCTTACAAATGAATGCAGTTCTCTTTTTCATATTTTCTTCTGTGCTCCCAGTTTCACCTGTCAGCAAGACGGGAGTAACTGGGTGTCACACAGAGCCAGTGCGCAGGGCCAAAACCAAAACCTAGTCTTTTTATGAGTATTGCCTGTGTTTTACTTCTGGTACTCCGTGCAGCATCCATAATCTTCTGTGTTTACTGCTAATCTGTCACAAGAGACAGGCCAGCTGCTAGAAGAGTCTGAGAGGATGCTGCATTAACGTGTTGTTCAAGGTGCTCAGACTGTGGGTCAAGGAACTGCTCATGGCAAGTGGGGCTTGACCTTCCCAGGCTGCCGGTTTATGTTGAGGGTTGTTGGAGACTTATAGAAGCATGAGTGTTACAGAGTGAATATTGGGAGAAGCAATAGGCTTCTGCGTAAAGTTCTCAGTCTTCTCCTTCCTGCTCCACCCCATGGAAACCTTCTCTGTCATGAGAAAATCATCTCCTCTGTCCTTACTGGAAGTTTCCATTGAGGGGCAGAGTGGGAGCAGACCCCCAGAGCTGAGACTTCCCTGACGGTGAGCAGGAAGCTCTTGGGGCTGTTGCCTGTGCTGTAACTTGCTTTGTGGAGAAGCTGGGATATTGCTGTGCCATTTTGTTAGCGAGGGTCTCTGATAGCCCCAGACATGCATGCCCGTGTTTTAAGCCTGTCCTTCTTGCCAATGTCTGATCATTTCCTTTCCCTGGGTATGTATCATTCTCTTCACTGTATCTTTCCGTGTTTCCTGTTGTGTGTTTTGTTTTTAACTAGAGAATCCATTGCCTTGGGCACTACAGATTTCACAGAAGAGGACGTGGATAAGATTATGGAAGAGCTGGGCAAGGAGTACAAAGGAAACGCATACCACCTGATGCACAAGAACTGTAATCACTTCTCTGCTGCTCTGGCTGAGGTGGGCACGGCTATTTCTTGCTCTTTTTCCTGCTTCAGATCTGTAGCAGTGCTTCCAGAAAGGGCACTGGGGTCAGCAGAAGCCTGGCCAGTGCCCATAACCAAATATCTTGTCTCCGCCCTTAATATTTTTCGAAGCCCTTTGCTGTTGAAAGGGATGGGATCAGGAGGTGGACATGCAGCAGGTTTATCACGTGTTTGGTCTAAACTGTGTGGGAAATTAGGAGTGCCTGCATTTTGGTTTACTGAATAGGTGCTAAGCAGGAATTAGAAGGGCAGACCTGGCCAGCGTGCAAATGTGCATCATTTTAATAACAAGCACAAATAACCCTACATGATCTGTAAAGGAATAAAAATGGCTTATCAGCGTTCTGCAAGGAAAAATTTGCAGTGTTCAGGAAGTGGGTGTCCCTTCTCCTTATTTAACGTACACCATCCAAAACCCATTAAAAAAAAAGTATTGATTTTCTCATAGACATCTTTGCTGCTTATTCATTTTCACGTTCACAAAACCACTGTGAATTATAAGAGAGCTGTCATTTCTCTTCGGGGAGAATTGAAGCACAGAGAAGCACAAATTTATCCCAACTATCTGCTAATTTGGGATATCTTATTTTTCAATTCTCAAAGTCCTGATTATTTTGGGGGGAAGCTGCCTTCCTCCTCACCTTCCAGATGTTTAAAGTGTTTCAGTTAAGGCGTGAGTATTGGGCATTTGTGTAAATCTGAAGTCGGGATCTTGAGGCAGTGCCAGAAAAAGACATGAAAAGCACAAAATGGAAGTGACCTTCCATAAAAACTGTTTCTGTGCTTTCCATAGGTGTTTTACAGCAAACTCGAGGAGAGAATATAATTCTTCACAGTAGAGTTCAACTGCTTTAACAGTGAAACTTTCTGAAGTCTTTCTGAAGTCCCCATCCTAATTCATTACACAACTCTCACCTTTCTCCATCGTATGGGGCAAGAGTCCTATGCCAATAACCTCTTTTGCCACAGTGTTCATTCATCCCCAAACAGTCCTATCATGGATCCTGAGTGAGATGACATTCTGTAGAAAAAATACTGTATGATTTTTGTAAGAAAATCCCTAGTGAATTTGAGAACCAGCAATTCATTTACAGGGGACCTGCTTAGGCTCTTAGGAAAACCAGTTCTCTATCGGTTTCATCCTTGCTGATTATAGAAAGAGAAAATGACTGAGGCCTTTCTGTAAATGTTAGCAAATAAAAATGAGCAGGAAGGACTTGTATTGGTACTAACAGAATGAAGTTTCAAGCAGTACAGGGATCAAATCAATGTTAGCCATACTACTGTTTTGGAGTCAAAGAATCAAATTACTACAACAGAAAATGGAAACTTTAAAAATTATGAAGGAAACTCAGGAGAAAGCTGTATGATTATTAGTGAAAGATAAAAAAAAACCCTTTACCTGCAGCAGTGAAATAAGGCGATTGCTTATTACATCCTTGGATATGTAAAATTTCTGTCTCATGTCCAAGCCATAAGCTCAAAGCCATTCTTCCTTGATTCTGCTGCTACGTATCAGTGAACCCCTCGCTGCCCCTTCCTTATCCAACCTTCCAAACACAAGTCAAATAAGAGATCTTAATAAAAAAACTACTGGGGTATTTTAAATTTTGCTTTCAATACACCTTCAGTGAACTTCTTTACAGAGGTGGAATCGAGGGTTAAGTCTTCCTGCAAGCGCTTTCTTGGAGGATTCCACGTGCTCATTCACTTCTCCGTAATCTGTCCAGATAATAAAACAAAAGCCTAAATGGCTAGTTCTGACACTTCTGCTCCCAGAAGCAGAATTTATTCAGGATTTAGGTCAGTTTAAATAAACCCCTTCATAGGCAAGCAGGATTTTTTGTTGCTGTTACTCTTCACATATGCCTGTGTTTATCACCCCGGAGGAGGTGCAGTTCAGGCCCAGGAGCAGAGGCCCTGAATGGTCTCTAGCATCAAGATACAGAAAATAGGGGCTGAAATTCTTAAAGAAATAGCTGGTGTTAAGACACTGAGCAAAAGGCCTAGCCATTCAATGTGCCTCAGTCAGAAACATGAGAAATACATGTGGCTGCCTGATGACAGATGCCTCCATCCTTTCTGGTAAACACAGTAATTTGGCAATCACTGTGTTTTCAAGCTGGGTGAGAAGTAGCACAGTTTATCTTGGGATAATTCTGACCTCTTGGAGGGAAGACCGCTTGAAATCTGTTGAAACAGAACTGAATGCAATGAAAATTTCTGTTCTCATTTCCCAACATCTGAATGCTGGCTTAACTTTAGAGACTTAGTGCTTTTTTCTTTTTCTTGATGTAGTTCACCTTAAAACAAAACAAACCCCATCACATTAGAAAGCTCCAGACCCTACCATGTAGGGCGATAAGGTACAGCCTTGTAGTCAGCATGTTCTTCACACTGTATGATAAGTGGCTCTCAAGACTCTGTAGATATGTGTCACCACAGAAGGCAGAAAACAACTGATACTTGTGCCCTAAAACCAATTCTGAGATGAGTCTGTTTAACGTCTGTATTGCCCTTTCCTTCAGACTCTTCATCTGTGAAGCAGCAATAATAATAATTAGCATCTATTTATGCATAGCCATGTTATGTGGCAGTTAAAGACAGGAAACTGGGAAAAGTATTCAAAGAATTAAAAGAAAAGATGTAGAAATTTTGTTCAACAGAATAAAATTGCTCACTGGAGCTGAGTTTTAACTCCAGCCACACAAAAGGCAGCCAAGGATTTTAAGTGAGTATAAATCCTTGGTCTGCCCGTTCCTGTAGCCCAGCCAAAAGGTGATGCTGTCAGTACGGCAGTGCCCTTTCACCGCTGAAGGGGGTGGAGGCTAATTTTTAGCATGGAAGAAGGAATGACCGGCTCTGCTTCCTGCAGCCTTTTAGGACTTTCTGCCCAGGGGCATAAGCAGTGTGGTGAGTTCATGAGATGGTTGTTCTGAGCCTCCTGACTAATGTCAGGCAAGTCACATCCCTGCTTCGTGCCTGAGTATCTCTCCTTGTATGCTGGGTTATTTTCTGCCTTTAAAAAGGGCTCGGAAATCTTTTGATGACAGCTCTCATCTGCTAAGGTTAATTAGCTGGTTTATGGCTTGTATTGTTCTGTATCAGCATGCAAAACCAGATCTAGAGCTTTATAGCCATGTGGTGATGCATGAGTTAATGCGTGTTTACACAAGTCTGTCTGGCAGGCCTTGAGATTTGGCTGTACGGCCATGGCTGTGTTTGGCCACCTTAATTTCCTCATCTGGCTGTGGGCTTGCTAATTAGTATCCATACAGATGTTGTCCCGGTGGCTGGGCCACGGGTTGGGAAGATACCATCTGGCCACATAGACTGAGGGCAGATGCAGCCACGTGTCCTGCTGGCTGAGGTCACGATTCTGCAGAGGGAATGGGAAGGAGGTATAAGGCTGGCTCTCCCTCCCAGACCAGCTTTCTCAGGATCACACCATGAGACAGCGGCCACATGTCCAATTGCCAGGACCTGTAAGCCAGGTTCCCTGTCCCCAGAAGGACTGCTGAAGCCACAGGAGTCAAACTTTACTTTCAAAGTTTTTGTTTTCCTTCTACTTTATCAGTGTTTTCTCAGCAAATAGAACATGCATCCAGAAGTCTTTCATCTAGATCTGTTTAGAAATTAGTTTTTCTGTCAAATTCATGTTTAATACAATGATGCCTCAGGTCCCACCATGTGTAAGTGGTAACTGTTATCTTTAACGGTTATAAAATTTGTGGTCTAAGTAGGCAATGCAGGCTGACTGCTAATGGTTAGGGGCATGTCCCAGACCTACGTTTGTGACTATGCCATTTGGCCGTGCATCTTGAAAAATCCCTGGACTGTAGCAAGTCCAGCACAGGCAGATAAGCTCTACTTAACCACTGGGCATGCCTTTGACCGGCTATCTACCTCTGAACAAAACTCATTTTGCAGCACTGCTGCAACCTAATTGCTTGCTGCTGTGGCATTGAACCTCTCCCTACAATGCCATGCATCTCCTCTGAGTCTTCTGATCTTCCCACCCACATTCACTTGCACACTGCAAGGGGCTTTGTTACCCCTCACTGGCACTCAGCTCTGAATTTTCCTTACTCCCTACTGCAGGCTGCCAAGCATATTCATACTTGCTCAAGACTTAGATCTCTCCCGGCTTTGCCAGTTCCCTATGGGCTTCTAATGAGCAGCTACTGGATCGAAGAGGCATGGCTGGGTCTACTCACAATGCAGCTCCTGTGGAAAGAAAACAGAATGCCCTGGGCTCAGCAACAGCAGTTCAGACTTCGTCTTCTCCAATGCCATTTCATGGCAGCTTTCTCAGTGAGCAATTAAGTGAACATGCTGCATGATCAGGAGTTTCTTCCTGCAGATTTCCTGATAAATTCTTCTTCATTGGGGAATTTTGTGTTATTTAAGAAGTGAGGAACTACCAGAGAGCATAAGTCTCTGCCTAGTAAGTGCTGCACACCACCTCGATTAGTTTTGAAGGAAGTTCTGATGTAAAGCAGGGCAGAATTTCCTAGTGGGTAGTCATGAGAGAGAAATTGGATGTACCTTCTGTGCATTTGCCTAGCTTCAACTTAAGGTCGCTGGTACACAGACCACTTAATACTCCTTTGTGGTCTTCCTTTTACCCTCACCGTCTATGTCAGTGTGGGAAGGTGAAGGAAGCTTGATCTAAGCAGTGGCAATCTAGTTAGGGTTGCCTCAGCCACTCTGACTCCTGCAACATGGTCCCACAGTACCTATATTTATAAACCACTTAAGCAAATCGTTTGTGGGTTAAAATGAAGAGGTTCATCAAACTGGGATTAGCTTGTTCGGTTCAAGTTCCTTATGTTGACAGTCTCCCAAATCAAGTGCTATCAGTACTATGCTCTCTGAAGAAACTGTCCAGGAGGATGGGCAATCCTTCTGGGGGACTTACGCCTGCAATTTCTGCAAAGATAAATCAGTCAGGCCATCAGTAGCACAGCCCAAACTTCCTATCCTGTTCTGATGTGTGTCAGTACTCCAGGCAGGTAATGCTGCTGGCACACAGCAGGGATTTTGGCATTCTGATAAGGTTATGCATGTGTGGTGAATTCAGTTAGGACCACGTCAATATTGGGTGAAGTCCTCCTGTTTGATCATCTGTTGTTAAGTCACTATGTTCGTAACAATCCCCTATGTATGCTTACATCAATATGTTCATATGGCCCTTCAAGGAATTGCAAAATATTTATGTTCTTTATGAGTTGCCCTGGCTGATGAAAGTTTAAATAAACTCTGCCAGATGGAAAAAATATTGGCTTTTGAACATTAGAACAACATTTTAAGACAAAAAGAAAGGCTAAAATAATTAGTTCTTTCCATGATGGGATTTGTTGAACTTCCTGATTTTTTTCAGAACAAGTTGTTGTGAGATAGCGAAAGGACAGAAGTTACAAATTGCTGTAAAGCAGACATAAAGGGAGAGGAATATATCTGTGCTTTCAGGAAAAAGCCGAATTCACAGTAATTCCTGGGCTGTAAGTTCCCCTGTGAGGACCCGCAGGTTTGAGGTCCCAGCCACGCCATCGCTTTGCAGGAGCGCTCATCACTGCAGCGTGGGCCACAAGGAAGTATGCCACGACTGCCTGTCTGTCTTGGCACGTTACACACTCTTTGTCACCAAGACTGTTCTTTGGGGCTAGGTAAGGGTAGGTGCATGCAGATACAGGGAACTGTGAAATTGCTGTCAGAGGGCTCTTCTCAAGGCAAGAGCATGGCTTGTGACTGACCTGCAACTTTACAATACAATTTGGGCTTGTGGGAGGCAGGTACTAAGCAAGACAAATGCAAACTTGGCACAGCTTGTACCCCCAGCTACCTGTAAAGGTTGACTGCCAGGTGCTCAAATATGGGCATATAAGAATATGAGCCCTGATGATAAGTAGGCATATGGTGAGAGTACAGTGCCTGAGGACAGCTTCTTTAGAGGAGATAGCAGTAACTAGAGGATCAGAGGGAGGATGAAGGTCTTCTGCTTCCAGGTTCTTCTCTAGTCTGGCGATATTCCTCAGTATTAAGTGTAAGGATCATACCTTGTTACTGCAGCTTAAAGACTTTAAGAAAAGCTTTTGCTGCTTAGCCCAGTCACAAACAGAAGATGACTCATTTGACTTCCCACCAGCAACTTTCCACGCTTCTGAAGTTTTCTGTCTAAGATAAGCTATGGAGCTGTGGTCTTACCGCAGTGATGAGTGCTGCTACAGCATGCCTTGGAAAAGGGGCAAACCATCATCGATGGAAGGGAGAAAGCACCTTTGAATCAGCACCAGAACTGGAAGATAAGTGGAATGACTCAAGGAAACCACTCCTCCTCCCTTCATCAACGTGATTATTGCCAAGCAACTGGAATGATCCCTATTTAAGGAAACTGTTCAGAACCTTGCTATAGGACACACAACAAATAATTGTCAAAGAAGTGTGTCTTCTGAGCACCATGGAACATAGCCCCTTTTATTCCCCCATAGCCTTACCAGTGGTGGAATAGCAATAAAGTCGGTCTTATGGGCCCTTTTGGCAAGATATGAAGTTGATGCTCATCTCATAATTAGGAAATTAGTTGAGAGGCACCGATTTGATTCACCTTAAAAATTGTTGATTGTGGAACTTTACCTAAGGGCAGCAGTAACAGAAGGTTTTATTCTTTTATCATGTCTTTCCTCCCCCTTCTTGAAAGAGGAATGATTTCTTTCTGATTTGTATGTGTAACTTATCTTAAGTACCAGAAAAGGTCAAACCCCTTTGCATTTTGTAGCAGTTTCCCAGCCTGGAGTTATTTATCTGTCTTGCAGCTGCTCTAAAACTACCCTATTTTATGTATTTATGTTTTAAAGGAGAAGGCAGGCAGGAGAAGGCAGAGTCTGTGTTAGTAGGACCTGCCTGGATCTCTAAGAACATGGTCAGAGAATCTGCAGCAGCCCCTGGGACAAACCTGGCTCAGAAACACCCGAGTGATCTGGTACAAATTCCCCTAGAGTCACTGAAAGCAGAATGTGGCTGCATGACTGACGTATGGTGAAGCACAGTTAAACATCCCTATTTGCTTCCTAATTTATCACGACTTTCTCGTATACCCAAAGAAAGCTATTTAAAAAGACTAGAACCAATCATACCCGCATGTGATCATTCTTCAGAAGGCTCTTTAAGGTCACTTGGATTTGAGGGATTAAAAACCCTTCAGGAAAGCAGATTGGTGTCTCATTATCCAGCTTCCTTTTCTACCTACTGATCATTTTCACCCCTTTATTCCTTTAAATATTAAAGGCTCTGTTTCCTTGTTGCTCAGCATTTCTTGATCCAAAGGATTGGATCCAGGGGACAGTGCTCAGAGATGCCATCTGGGTAAATGGCTAAAATCTGAACTAATTATTAGAGATGAACTAGGATTTTCAGAGTCAACCAAGTCATCAAAAGTAGAGACTTTTAGAGGGATCTGATCGTTTTAATAAAACTTTTGCTAGGACATTTTTGTGGGTTCAAACAGAACTTTCAGCTGGTGAGACTTACTCATCCGCAAGTAACTGAGACCTTCCTGGATAGAGAGAAGCTTGCTGAGGTGTGGGTGAGCAAGTTGGACTAAAGATTTATTTACCTTTTCACCTATATTTCAGCAAAAATTTTCATAAATATGAGCTACAAGATGTTCTGGAGCAGGGAGTTCCTTAGCCTCTCCTGTGGGAACTGTCCTACTTTAATTATGTACGTAAACAGAGAGATACCACGTTTCAGCAGGAGAAGAAAGAGGCTTAAATCAGAATTCATGTGCTTGTGGTTTTAGAAGCTCATTTTTGAAGTTGTAGGATTTGCAAAAATTTCCAGAGAGAGAAAAATATTTTGGGGAATTGGGGATCTTGTTCTCGGGCTGGAGGGGCCTTGGAAAATAGGCCTGGGGGTTCACAAAGGGAGCTTGGCCCACTATTTCTTGACACAGGAGAGGAAGAAAGCCTAATAAGCATCTGAGGTGGCTTAGGTCAGCCTTAGAAAAATCTTTAGCATCCTAGATGAGGCTGGCTCCTACAAGGCAGGGATTATGGACCCTGTCACAGTCAAATGCATTGCAGACAGAGTCTGAGAGTTGTAGCACTCCAATGCTCAACCCGGGAGGTAAATAGCTCCCAGTCGCCCAAAGCCAGCAGGATTCTCTCAAGTCAACCTTAAAGGATGGTCTCCAATAAGAAATACCTTGAAGATTATCAGATGGAGTCTGCGCACTGAATCCTGCAGCCTGATGGTTAGAGGACAGAAGTAGTCATCTAGCATACCCACTGCTGACGCTGCTACCACAGCGTCATGCATGCCAGGAACCTGCATGCCAGATTGGATGGAAATGCTTGGGGAAGCCACACAGTCTGATTTTTCTCCTTTGGAGGCAGGGGATGATCTTGGTGCAATCAGGCTTGACTGCATGCGGATCACATCTAGGCTGGATAATAGGGCTTCCTTCCACTTTTCTTTGTATTATTGGGGAAGATCTGTCCTACTGATAGTAGCACAGAGACTCTGTATCAGTGTGATAGCAGGAAAATGCATCTCTTGTAACAGAAGCACAGTGTATGATATTTCTGTGACTGGCTTTAGAGCCATGTCTGATATATACTTCCTTGATGGTGCGGCTGTCTTGGTTGTCCTTTGCCAGTGTGGTTGGAGCTTCCGTAGAACAGAGGGATCTTACTTTACTGGTGGAGGGTGTGGAGCTGTGCAGAAGTGACAGAAGATAGTGGCCAGTACATATTCTTTTCTCTCTTGGCTATTCACCTGTCCTTTTTCAGCCAGGGCAAAGCTGATAGCATATAACAAACTTATGTCTGAATCTTGCTTTCCTTAGAGGAGCTTGACTTTCAGTAAATTCTCTGAAAAAGGTAGGCTTGCTGAATCAAGGACCAAATGAGGGCAGTTTTTTAATCATCAGTGAATAATTCAAGCCTAAAGCTTTTCAGGTCCATCCCCAGGCACACGTGAGTTCTCATCATAATGTTATTAAGCTCTCCTTAGCCTGAAAGCTATCAGAGAGAAAGGATTAAACACCAGAGAAGGGAGCTTCAGGTGGCAGCTGAGTCACAGTCAAAAGCAGCAGAAGCTTTATAAACCAGTCTTCAGCAGATCCTAAGTAGACAAGTAATACGTGTGTTTTCCTTAGTCAACAATTGCTTTTCAGTTGCTCCTGTTGTAGAGGAGGGGATAAATGTTTTGTTGCGTTAAAGCCTACCTGCGAACCTGTTAGTAGCAGGGGTCCCAACGCTCCCAACAGACAGCAAGGAGAGAAGGAAATGAACAAACAAACAAAAAAAGAACCACAGGGCATGAAAGATCATTAGGAAAGCTTTATTTCCTGGCGCTTAAGCCAGTCCTCGCTGAAGCTGATGGAAAGACTTGCTTCACTGCAGCAGCCTTTGAATGTTGTTAGCTCTGTGGGGAACTGGCTGTTTGTTTTCTGCTATTTAACTGCCACATACGTTTAGAAGAAACTTATTAATAAAGACGTCCTGCACCCATAAAATATCCTCATGGTTTCAGATGGGTGTAATTTTTTTTTTCCTCTTGTCTCTGCCTATAAGTATGCAAAATTTTGACTGCATGCAGTTAATAAATTACTATATTGCATTCCAGATGTGGCTTTTCTGCCATGGTAAATGAGATTTCTAGGTGTAGTTTGTATATTAGTTGAAATTTTTGAAGCGTTTGGGAAGTCCTTAGAATGGAGGCTGCTATAAAAGTATAAACTTCTTTTTCCATCATTAACCTTTCTAACCTTGCTATCACAAATGAGTTCTCTAGCCCAACAAAAATGATTAGTGGGATAACTCTTTCACACGCCTTTCAGCTCTCAGTCCATCCTCTTTCCCCTGTCTACTTTTGCAGGGGAATAGTATGAGGTGGCAAGTAATTTGACACAGAAATCACCCCCCGCCCCCAGCAAATTTTTAGCACATCATTTCAGTTTTTTCAAAAAGGGCTGATTTTGGTACACGTGCCTCTGCAGTCATTTCAGGTCTTCCCTTTAATGTGATCTGTCTAGCCAAAAAGATTTAAAATGAAGATAATTTAAGAGTAAATTTGAAAAAAAAAAAAAAAATCTTAAGCTCTCTGGAGCTGGTGTAAATGTGGGCGTTTTGTACCACCTATTTTATTTTTTCTGCTTTTTTCATCTGTCTTACCAAACCAAAACCCCTTATCTGTTATAAATAAGCATAATACCTTGGAGCTAAGTTAGTTCACACTATCTGGGGCATTCACCTCGAGTCATACCATGATGGAGCCTTTGAGTCTTTCTGTGTACAAATGCAGGTTACAGCAGGTGGAGATACAATGAGAAGAGAGAATACGGGAACTCAGGAACAGGGAGAGACCTGTCTGGTCTCTCCAGATGCCTCCTTTCCACGAATGAAGATGGCGAGGAGCAACCTGTCCTTTCACCAGCTGCCTGTTGATAAATGAAAAGTGTCAGGAGTGTAAATGAACTGTCTAAGTGTGTTGATAGGTTTTAGAGACTGGAACCCTTTGCTTAGGAGTCCTGCCAACACTGACAGACAGGTCTCTCCCTGTTCCTATGAGTTCCCGTATTCTCTCTTCTCGTATCTCCACCTGCTGTAACCTGCTGCTCACTAATGTTAGGAAACAAGGCTTGCGGCTGAAACAGAGGATTTTCTTGGTTAGCTATTCAGGAAAATAGATGCTGTTGATGTCCATCCCTCTATGGATATGGGTTGGCCTGGTCACAGTCAGCATGTCCATACACTGGAAAGGACAACCCTATTAGGCAACAGCTGTTCTCAACCACTGGTCTCGAAACAGCACCTGCTAGGAGAAGGCAGTTCCTCTTCATGCCGGCCTGATAATATAAATTAATTGCAGTTGCTCATTCCTTTTGTGGGAGAGTCATTATTTTAAATGTCACTAACAAGCCCACACCTAATTATACTTAGTATTCCCCAAATGGTCATCTGTTAGGAGGCCACTTGCTGCCTACCCTGTCATCCTGCAGCTGCTGGCTGTATGTATAAGCGCTGGTTACAAGGAACTTCATGCTCAAAGAGGGTATTGCCATACTCCAGTGTGGGTACATAACTAATCAGTGATGCCACTCAGAATTTAGCTCTGAATGTGGCTCATCAAGATGTCACATTTGCAGCCACTGTGCCTCTCCACTGGTGGCCTGGCCAGTGAAGCTGAAATAGTGCTGTGAGTGCATGAACCAGCTGTCTTGTTTGACCCAGAGCTACCTACTCCATCGTCTCTGTTCTTGGCACCTCTCTGCTTGCAGACTCCTGCATAGAGGCAGCTCTGTCCTTCCGCCACAGGACCGCAGAGGTGACTGACACGTTCCCACTAAGCACCGTAATGGGAGCAAGGCTGTGGGTATTAGTCCCTCCTTTCAATGCTTTCCCTTTTCCTCACTCCTGGCTGGTCTCAGGGAGGCAGTGCAGATGCTTCATCCTCATGGGAAAAACGCTTGCAGTCCTGGGGACGAGCCGTAGGAGTGGCAGTGCCCTGCCCGCTGTGGAACAGAGTTGCATAGGAGAATGGGGGCATTTTGGATGGTTTCTTAAATTCATTTAAAAGGTTTTTCCCTTCCTGCCTTTGACTCGGGATGCTACCTCCCAGAATGCAGCCTCATTATGGAGCTCATTCAGCCTCATCTACAGTTTCTCAGCTGTACCTTTTCTTCTGCAAGATGCAGACCATTCCTGGCTCTGCTAAATGTGTGCTGCGTGCAGCTTCATGGCCCAGTGAAGCAGCCCCCCTCATCTATTCTGTTGATGCCCACAGGCTAGTAATATTCCCTAGAGTAGAAATTGTCATTTTTACCCAGTAACTATACAATAAGTCTGTTTCAAGCAATTGATCCTAGCATGCCAACTCCACCAAGGTGAGACTGTGCTTTGCAAAGGCTGTATATCCATTTTCTTTCAGGAATGTTATCTCCAGCGTATACACCATGTGCAGCAGCTGATCGGGAGTGCAGAGCTAGAGGTATGTTCCTCGCTGATGCATCCAGACTCCCTTAGCTCTGCCAGCACTGGGCAGTTACACTACCTGTTTAGTTTTTGCAAGGTGGCAAAGGATGTCCCTGTACATTGGGTTAATGGTTTATTCCAGATGGGTCCACATACTAATTTCATCGTGTTGCCATGCTTCTCTTTCTACGTATGGTTTTTGGCTGCCCTAGCACAGCCTGCAAGCTTTGCCAAGGCAGATGTGCTGGTTAGTATCTAACGGCCTTATTCTGAAATCCTGATAAGCATCATCTACGCTGTATTGTCTAGGCGTCATAGGAACCAACTCTTGCAAACACTGNAAGCATCATCTACGCTGTATTGTCTAGGCCTCATAGGAACCAACTCTTGCAAACACTGGAAAGATTCCCCTTGGGCTTTAAAGGCTTTGCTCTTAAAGTGCTCTGGAGTGTGTGTTAAGACTCCTCAGGCACCGATAAAAGCCCTTCGCATTCTCTAAGACACACCAAGGGGAATACTGTACAGTAGCTCAAATGGATACATGCCCCACATGAACGCCACCTCATTTTTAGCAAGGCCGCTAAGTGGAAGTGGCAGTGGGTGGTTCAGCAGATGTTCAGTGCTGAACTCTCCCGAGTCTCAGTTTGAAGACAAGAATTGAAGTAATTAGCATGTATAGTTTGAGGAATGTAATGTTGCCTCTGCACATCTTGATTTTCATGGATCGGAGCACTACATGGTGCCTGTGGGAGGGCTCACTTAAAAAAAATAAATCCTAAGTGCCTTGAGTTATATTTCTGTGCATGACCTGAATTGCCCCAATTGCATCATCCAGCACAGCACAGAACCTATTGCATTTGAGAGCTTTCTCTTAGGATCTACAACTAAAAAGCCCTTCACTTTATTTTGAAAGTGGCTCAGCCTGTTAGACTATCTCAATGCCTAGCGCATGCCCACAGACCCAAAGCTCTCACACAATGCAGCACATTGATAGTGTTCTCCTCATTTTGAAAGTGCTTCTTCCATTATGGCCTTCCATTTAAGCCCATGGTTCCCAGCTGCTAGGCTACTCCCCTGCCCAGAGTAAAGCTTTACAGGGAAGTTTTAAGGCCTTGTTGAGCAATGGAACCTAGTTCTTAGGGCACTGAGGGGAGGGAAGAGTGATGGGGTGCAGTCCTCGCTCCCAGGGCAGTTTGCATGTTTTAACCAGTGACTGTTTAGTGCAAACCAGCACAGCTTAAGATGCTCAGAGGTTCTTTTTGTATCCAGAATCAGTTGTTGATGTGTTGAAATCCTGGTGTGGATTTGACAGCTGCCCAGAAATAGCACCCGCACTGTCAGGTCCCGTTTCTCCCTCACGTTTGGCTTCAGCCACAGATGTCTGAACCGCCAATTCCACTTGACTCTACAGATGCCAGCTGGGTCATTCACAGCTCTTGGGCAGAGTCCCCAGAAGAAGCTGCAGCTATAGGAGACCTGGCTCTCTATCACGAGGTGCCGCTCAGTGGAAGCTGCAAGTAGATGCAGCCTCCGCCGACGTTTCTGCCTGAAATGAGGACAGGTCTCTCCGTGGGCAATCGCAAGCTGTGCTCGCTATCCCAGATGCTGGATTTCAGTCTGTGGCAGGGACTGGCTGGGTCTGTGAGGTGGGTAGAATAACTCACACCTTCAGGGACCGCACAGTGAGAGAAAGATGAGGAAGAGCTATGCTTGGCATTGATAGCTGGACGCTGTTCACAGGAGGTTTGCAAAGCTTGGGGAAGCCCTACATGGCCTGAGATGTTCCAGGCTTTGCTGGTAGTAATCCAGCCTCATGTACTCCACAGGGTTTCCCATCCCAAACACTTGTCTGCCTCAGATAAGCTATACCTAACCCCCCAGCTACCTTTCAGACTTATATCTCACATAGGCTTAGCCTTCCTGTGACTGTTCATTTCTTCCAAGTTCCTTCTCCAGCCAGCTACATATCAAGAGGCTCAGCTGCTTTCTTGTCAAGTGTCAAGCTCAGGCTCCACTACAGGTATGTTAAGGTTCCTGAAGGGAGGGTGGCAGGACAATTTGATATGATGGTCAGGAACGGTGATTTCTGACCCATAACAGTTATTGGTTAAGTCTGACAGGACAAGTATGTGACCATCACAGAGAAGTTTACCCCCTTCAGAAGAGAAAAACCCATTTGTTTGGCAAACAGGAAAAAAAAAAAGAAACCTAAAATCCTAAACTATAAAAACCTCTAGAAAAGAGTTCGGCTGATGGGAACAATGGATGGTAACAGGCGTCTGTGAGTTTATTGTTCCAGTATGATGTTTTCACTTGAGAATTGTCCTGAAGAGCTGCGGTAGGTAGATTTTTCTGTGGCTTCATATGCAGTTGGAAAAAATCCACTTCATCTTGCTTGTACTGTTTTATTTAAACTCAGTTGGCTTAATCCCATTGCAGTCAGGTTTATTTGATGTTTCTCCATTAGCTAAGTACTGCTGCATTCTCCGGCACAATATGCTTTATGGCAAGGAGCAAAAAACCCAGGAGCAGGCTGCAGTGTTAGTGGCATTCCCTGTCGTTGCCCTTTTGCTCCTGTTGAGCATTGTGTTTTGCTGTGGAATGGTAACAAGGCTTCACTGACAAGAGGCGAGGACAAGCATGACTGAGGAAAGGGGAACCACTTTGACTTCATCATTATCCTTAAGCTCCACAGACTGCCCTTTGCTGATTGATGGCCTGATGCCCACACATCTCTCTTCTTTTTCTGGCTCTTCCTTGCCTCACTGATTCATTCTGGGTGAAGAAGCTCCCATAAACAAAAGGCAAATATCTCAGCATTGCTTCTACATTGGGAAGTGCTATTTCAGTTGTTAGGGGATCTGCTTAGAAAAGAAAGCCAAGTCTTAAAACAGTATTTCTATTCCAGGCAGCCTTACCTTGTGCTGTTCTGTTGTTTCTGCTCATTTCCTGAAGAATCAGATCCTGGTTTTGTTTTCCTATTAATATCTGGGGGAAAATCTGGATTAAGACTTACGACTGCTTAAAAAGTAAACCCACATGCATGCATACATCACAAGGAGCCTAAACTGAGTCACCTTCTACACTGGCAATATGTTGCCTAAGTTCCTGGAGAGGAATAAAGATAAATGCTACAAAATCTAGAGGCAATTGTGCTGCGTTTCTTGGCTTTGACTCAGGTTCAATGTTCGAGTAGAACATATTGAATATAATTTTTAAAATTCAGCAGTATTCTTGTGAAAGTGATCAGATATGTCTGGTGAGAAAATCCAATGGATCAGCGAATTTTCTATGAATGAGTCTTAAATGCAGATGGAGAGGTCGTCTGCTTAGAGGCTCAGGCAGTAGCTCTAGCAATGGAAACCAGGGATCTGGATGGAAATAAAGAATTGCTAATAAAGTAATCATCCCCAGATTAAAAATTTCAAAAATACAGATTCATATAGCTGCATCTGAGGTTAAGTAGAATGCAGCACTGGTAAGAACTGAAATAAAAGTCCTTGGGGTGCATTAGGTAAAGAACAGTCTTTGCTTGCAAGTAATTTTAGCAGCTAAATGGCTCTGCTCATTCTCTGATCCCTAATGATAATGTCTTCAATTTCATACATTGATTTTTAAACAATGCATGTCAAAATAAAGTGAGTTCTGTAGGCAAATTAGCATGGTCATAGGTTTGCCGTCTTCTCCACACCTCATTGGAAACTCCACACCGTTGGAGCAAGCTAAATCCCTTATCTTCAAGGTGACTGTTGGAGTGGGGCTCATTGTTCTGCGCAGGCCATGTGCTTGAAGGACCAGCCAGTCGTCAGCTGTAATAACTATAATGCAGCACAGCCCATTCTCTAGCAACTGCTCCATTGTGCTCCCTGAAAACCTCTTGAAACCTCTAAGCACTGCATTTCCATTGTCAATAACAGACATCTTGCTGAATAATCTTCTTAGTAGATTACAAACACCCTTTACGTTTTTGCACTAATTAGTATTATATTAAGTGTAGTTTTAGATGGGAAGAGGGTGGGAGGAAGAGCAAAGGAATTTAATATTGGCAGAAGGTGCAGTATGGACAGCCCTGGAACCACTAATCCATATAAATTGCGGGACAAGATCTGCGGAGTGGAGTTTCCTCCCTGCCTGTCTTGCTCCATGGGAGGGAGCGCTGGGAGGGATGGATATTATGACTGCTGTACTTCCACAGACTTCAGGCTCTAGTAAACTGATGTAGGGCCACAGAGGAGGTATATTTACTAAAGACAGGCTCTTGAGGCACCCTGGCTGAGCAGTTCCACGTGCCTCTTCTGTGTCTGGTAAGGGAAATGGTAAAATGTTATCGGAAAGTTTCCTTATGTGGCCTAAGCCAGCTACAGCTACTAAAACCTGGCACCTGTATGTATGTGTGGTCAAATGCTACAGAAGAAAGAAGCTGCCATATGCAGCAAATTGTTTCATTGTGCTGAACATGAGATGACCTTGGAAAACAGTATCTGTGCTAGCAGAGTGTAACGCAAATCAGCGCCAGGAGCATCTATGATGAAGCACAGGCCTAGTGAGAAGCTAGTATTTTTCTGTTTGTTGCTTTCTTTCCCACATTTAGGAAATACCATATGAGGAGAAATTAAAGGGTGATGTGCTAGGATAGGAAAAGTACCCCCAGATACTGTAACTTGACTGACCCGGTGTGTCAGCCCGAGGAAGAAAAGCAAGCAGCAAGAACAGCTTCTCAGGCATCTCCATCCACCTAGTCAGGCTCAACTTCTGGGCTCCTCAAGGTCTGGCCAGCAACAGCCTAAATATTTTTCCAAAATTTTTGAGCTACTTGGAAAATGAGTGTCATTGTCTTGGTTGAGAAGCACCAGCAGGCCTGTCCTTTTACCCACGGACTGCCTGGAGAAGAGTGGCCAAAGCCGTGGATGGCCATGAACAGTTTTCCCAGGTCTCTGCTACAACGCTGGCAGAGCTCTCTGTGCATGTCGAGCAGTCGTGTAGTCATTTGCATTTATAGCTGTTTCTGACTGCAGAAGATGCTCCCTATGTTTCAGACAGCTCTTTTCTGAGCAACAGGGAATTCGCTCTGCTGAGGCGGTGGTGTGGATGGGGGTGACATTACCACCACGCACATGTTTTGGTGCTATTAACCATGCTTCTTTTCGGTTTGCTCCACAGATACTGTGCGGGAAAGAGATCCCCCGCTGGGTGAACCGCCTGGCCTACTTCAGCTCGTGCATCCCCTTCCTCCAGAGCTGCCTCCCCAAGGAGTGGCTGACCCCAGCAGCCCTGCAGAGCCACATCAGCCTCGGCCTCCACAAGGAGGAGCAGGGGGACACAACTGATGAGGAGTCTCCCTCCACCTCCGCAGCACCCTCAGCCTCGGGCACATCGCGAACCTGTAGACATACCCGGGTCTAAACTGTGCCCAGTATGCCCTCAGATAACATCCCCCTCTCTCTTGTAGTATTTCTTTCTCACACCCTTTCACACACCTTTGCTTCTCTTTTCTTCAATGGACAACACAGAGGAGGGAAGACCCTTTCTACTAAGGAGGTGAAGCTTCAGTCCCTTTTCCAAGGACTGCCACTACAGCTGCTCAGCAAAATGACTGTGAACCCCAACGCTGAACTGAGGAGTGTGGCAACTAAACTGGATTCTCCTCCCAGGGCCCCCACGCTCCTCGATCCACGGAGAACTGCTGGCTCTCTCACGCATGAGAGCATGCGTACGGGCAGGGGGGCACCATACTGTGATGTTCCTTCTCTGGAACTGTTTTATCTTTTTATCTCTTCCCCCACCCATGCAAGCCCAGCAGCCTCCTCTCTATTTTGGCTGGGTTTGCCATTCCCCTATGACAAATCTCCTGCCCACACCCAGTGAAGGAAGCAGAGCCAGAACTCAACCTTCTCATCTCTTAGACCAGCAACAAGCTGCACTCAGCCCCATCCCTTTTGTAATTATCAGGTTTCTAACTCATGTGAAGGAAAAATGAAAGGTGCTGCTGTTCTACAACCACCAGTTTTCAGTACTCAAATTTATGAGCTCGACTGACTGTCCAGCTCTTGAAAATAATAACAAAGAACCTAGAAAAATGAATGTGTTACCGTGACTTTTCTTTGGGGTCAAAAAGAGGATGGGGCTAGTGCTTAGAGGCAGCTACTAAGTAGGTGCAGAGATGACTGTTGACCATATTGGTGCTTTTTGGCACAGACCCCTCTCAGTTCCCCTAAATCTAGGCAGCGTTCCTGGTTTCCTTTTTTTTCCCAGATTCCCTGGGGAATCTCTCTCCTAGCTGACATTTGCTGCTGTCTTTGGGGGAATGGCCCTCCTGAGCACAAGGAAGGAGGAGGAGAGAGAATCTGTTGGGAAAGTCGGTATTTCCTTCAGCTTTTCCTCCTGCACTCACAGACCTAAAACATGGCTCCAGAGCCACCCTTCCCCAGCCTATTTTTGAGCCACCCCAGGAAGGTAAAAAGTAAGTGGTGAACCTGAAGAATGTCAACCTGTTTCCTTCTCCTCCCTTTTTGGAGGTGGAGGGGGAAACTTGGGGCCACATCTGGAAAGCATGGATGACCCTTCCAATGCCTGGGCCACCGTGGTGCCTTCCGTTGTGTGCACTATTTCAGTGTCATGAAAAATGGGCACGGCTGGCTCACTGGCCTCTCCAGGCTGGCTCTTGACAAGAATCTGGACCTTGGACGTATTTATGCTCATTCTGACAGCTGACGAGAAAGTAGAGGAGGAGGAAAGGACAAGTACACCAACTGTTTCACTCGGTTACCTCACTAGGAGTTCTAGTCAGAAGATGTAAGAGAGATTCAAAGGGGGAATCCAGGCCCCCTCTCTCCCTTGCAACTCCCCCTGGCTACGCAAAGGAGGATGAAAAAGGAAGAGGCACAGTGTTGAGAGGGGGTTGCCATTTTAGAAATGCTGTTCTCAACAGCTACTACCAAGTCAGGACTTCCACCCTCCACCCAGAAAGAACTACAAGCCCTTAGGATGGGTGGTTGTTTCCTTTTATTGGTCGCAATAGCATGCTCAGTCCAACCAGCTGTTCCTTTAGCTCAGGTAAACAGAAGCGTGTGCTTTCAGGGCGGAAGGTCTTGGCTATGATGTACATCATGAATGCACAGACAGCGCTTAGTGGTTTGTTACATGTACACGCTCTTGGTGAAGCAGGAGCTTTGGAGAGACCTATTGGATGGAAATATAACCCACAGGATGGCCTCACTCCACTGCCTCCTGAAGTGATGCAGGTTTGGGCAACAAAACCTTTACAACACGCCTCTCATTTTCATCCTCTGAACAAATTGCTGCAAGTTCTGTACCGAACTAAAGTCATGTTCCTTATTAACCTTGGCTACTCCCAGCCAATACTGCATTGTGAGCAATTCTGCAGCTCCTGGTATCCAGTCCAGGACCAATCTTGATTACCCTAGCTTGTCCAGGGGTGTTTAATAAGATTTCCATCCTGTTCTCCATCCCGCTGCCCAGAAACCATGTTACACAATGTACTGTTGCACTCTCTCTTCCCCTGCAGTCATGGTCATTGCAGCCTAAACCAGCAGTGCAAGCTTCATTTGTCTGACGTTCCCAGGGTGCCTGCCAATAGCCAGCAGCACATTATGTGCAGTGAATTTTAAAATCTCTTTTTAGGTCCTTCTCTGGAGGAAAGTGAGAAGAGGCTTTCCCAGAGCTTTTGTCCAGGCCAGGGAAACCGCAGTCAGAAACACCTGGTTCCTGATGTGACAAAAACCAGCCAGCCATCACCCTCGTGTTTCCGCTCTGTACCTGAGCTCCGGATAAAGCACCATGCATACGTCTAGGAGAGAACTAGGGCTCCCGAGGCATGTTTCACACGTAAAATACCTCTCTCAGTATTTCACAAAGTAAAAAATGCTTAACTGGCTGTATGGTAACCTGGACAAGAAAGCTACATTCAGCCTTCTTGGGGACATGAATATGTGCTTGAAGTATTGGGAACAACACTTGGGGCAAGCCGTCAATGTCATAAAACCCAGATGTTTGCTTATCTACTTTTATGTTTGTCTGTTTGTTTATGGCAGTAGGGGTCACATCAAGGAGGCATCAAACCTCTGTTGTAAATCAAAACCAGAATATATTCCAATCTTCAAAAGCGTTTCTCCCTACCCCGCTCTGTTCAAGGTGACCAACCAACAATGACAAGAACAAAGGGACACTGTGGAAATAAAATATATATTGATGATAGCTTTACCTCTGTAATTTAACAGCATTTTAGATTATTAAACATGAAGACATTTTAAAAGTCTAATTTACTGTTCATCTCTGGCACAGCATGTTTGTTTTAGGCACTTTTCTTATCCTTCCAATTATTACAAAATTATTGTTATATAATTATCTCATATTTGTATTTAGTTGCACATTTGCTTTCTCTTGCTGTTTTAGAGCATAACACCATGGGAAAATTTTAGATACCAACAATATCAATGAAAGCAAAAGAGCAGCTTATGAATCTTAACAAGAGCACCCCATAGCACTGGCACAAACTCTTAACCCTTCTTGCTGCTGGGACTTTTGGTGCCCTTTTCAAAGTTGGAATGAGGCCACCAACGCTGCCCATGGGCACCAGCAGCTGTGGGTGATGTCTCTAGCAGAGAGCTAATGGTACTCAGGTGGGACAGTAAGACTGAAGGTGAGGTTAGCCTAATGCTGGAGTGTTAGAGTTACAATACAGACTGTTTCTAAGGAAATTCAGGGTGAGAGGAAAGAGGTAAGTAATAACCTCTCTTCTCAGCATGTCTGTATAACAGCAACTCTCTTAATTTCAGGAGATTATTCTTAACAGATTTTTTTTGGTCAGTTGGCTTCCTCTTCCTAAGTCTGTGATTTGAGGCCTATGCCTCTCAAACTCTTATGAAGTTTTAAAGGGGATGGTTGTGCTTTCAGAGGCCCTGGGTGAGCTGGTCCCCCAGCGCCAAGCCTGTGCTCTGTGATGAGTTCACCCCAGTCTCAGCACAGCACGGGGATGGACACAGACTCTCATCGCTCCCAGCTGAGAGTTCGCATTTCTGGAATTCAGACCCACGTTGGCTTCGTGTTACTGAGGTACTCAAGAAGCAGTCGTTTCCTGCTGTTATTTTTTCATTCCTCAGTCCTGTTTATTTGTCTCTAGGCTGGAGGCTGCTCTCGGAACAAGTCAGTGGCCACTGGATTGCAATAATATTAGCTTATCTCTTTATTCTATGTGTTTGATTTCCTTCTCATTTTAATTTGTATGTGGTGACATGTTAAGTAAAGTACCTCTACCAATTCCTTGAAGTGACTGATGGAGAAGACCAAAGGAAGTCATCATCAGTATTTCATTTTCAAATGGTTTTAAATTACATTTTGAGTTGAGGCAGCAGGTGCCCTGTTCTACTTTGTCCCTGCTGTGCTCACTATCAGGCAATGATGTGCATTGTGGAAAGGCTGTGTAGTGACTCAGGAAGTGTTTAAAAGATACTCCCAGCTCCACTCTGCCATTGCCACCAGGCTACCAGAATGTAGCAGAGCCTTTGGCTACAGTAATATGTGAAAACACCACAGCCTATGCCTGGAGAATATGTCCTCTTATCTTTAACATGTCAGTGCTCCACCACTGTGCTTGTGGCTGTAGCTGAGAGGTGTCTGAGTGGATGGCATGGCACGTTTAATTACTAGCAAGTATGAATGACTAATAGCTCTAAATCTCAAGGTAAGAGTGTCCATTTGTGCTGTTGTAGCCAGCTTTGTTTCGAAAAGGCTGTAAAAATTTTTGGGAGTCCGGTGTGATTGGGATAAGGGAGAACAATGCAGGAAAACAGACAGCACGATCATGGCAATCTTATTTCCTTAGGAAACCAGGCTATAGTATGACAGACATGGCTAGTGACCAGGCCTGCACAACGGCTTTAATCAATGAGTTTTGGTGGAAAGTTCAACATGACAGAAGGCGGCCCTCAGTAAAGATGTGTGTTCACCTACAAAAGCTAGTGGGAACTGCATGTGCAGCTTAACATTGTCGAGCTGGCTTGTCTCTTGTTACAAGTAAAGATTTAGCTGGGTAAGTTCTGGTCATCCACTGGGTGAATACTAACACAGCCTTCAGCTCTCTCTGGAGACAGCAGAGCCTGCATGTTTCTCTCCAGTGGTGCCCTCCATGCTTACCAAACCTGAACGGCAATGTTTCCTGCTATTTCAGCTCTCCCTCCCACCCTGCCAAGGTATCCCAGGTGTAAGCTGCAGAAGCTCTTAGTTTCTCCGTGCCACTTGCTTTCCTGAAATGTCCCTCACCTCAATTCTGCAGGCTGGCTTTTCTGGTATGTGGAGGGGGGCGAAATCCCTAGCTCTGCTGAGATTCAGTAAACTAGTCAGTCATTTGAACTAGTCATCATTCGATTGTGATTTTGCGAAGTGGCAGACTTTTGCCTTTCAGGTCCACTTTACCCAAGCCAAGTCCTTTTACCAAATACCCCACAGAAGCACCAAAGTTCAAAACACAGAAAAATGTCAGGGATCTGAGTCAAGTCCTCTCACTTGAAAGTCTTTGTAAATGTTCAACACAAAACAGATAGGTATGCTCAGTGAAGCTAGTAACCCTACATATGTGAAATACATCTCTGTTGCTCTAAGTCCTTACAGAGTAGGTATATGCAGTGCTACATCTTCCCTAGGCTCTGGACTGCATTACCTAGAGCTCCTCAAGCAAGAGAAGGCAATCCTGGCCTTGCTGACAGGTGGAATAGCACTCTCTTCACTGCTGGGAATGCTGTGGCAGCTATTGATACTCGCATGGATTTTTCTTCATTGTGCACAGCATGAGCCTTTATTTCTTACCAAACTATTTGCTGCAGGCTTTTCCTCTGTCTGCGGGAATGGATTTGCCTGGGGAAACGTGTTCTTCTTTCACCCTCGAGGTTGTTGAAGGAACTTGTCCTGAGGGACTTCCTGTGGCAAACCACCCAGCCACATCGTAGCACTGAGCTCCTCATCAGCCTCAGGGTTATCTTGAGAGCCTTCTTCTCTGTCATCTTTCATTGTTGCTTTCTTATTTCTGTGACCTCAAAGGTGGCCTTACTGAAGGTGAATTCCTCTTCCCCGTTCCCATACACAACCAAAGGGAATTTTATCTTAGTAGGATAATTCAGGGTCAGGCCTGGGTTACTGCAGTTCCGTGGACAGTGCTTTTGTCTCTCCGTTAGGGACTATGCTCTAGTGAATAACTTTGAATTTTCAGTCCTGGAATACAGACAGACTGAACTGCCACTCATGGCTGTAATTACCTTAATATTACAGCACAGTATGCACGTACAACGTTTTGTGATATTAGTGAACGGCCACTCACAGGTACCAAAAGTAATCAGCAGTAAGAATAACAGCATAGCATGCAGCAGCTCTAATCCAGAAATGAGAATGCCGCTGTGCTAGGTGCGGTACAAACACCTAACAAAAATAGCACGTTTGCACAAAAGAAAGCTTCCGGGGGGAGTAATGGTGGGGAGATTTCCCTCCACATGCCATAGGGGGCAGAAGCCTCAGAGGGGCTTCAGGACAGGCCCAGTCCAGCGGCCTCGGAGCCAGGCTTGAGGCCCCAGCCGCCCTCGCAGCGCACACGCGCTGTTCCTGGTGTTATAAATGATCCATT
>VZTV01017132.1:0-13534 GCA_013400875.1 Anhinga rufa | reverse complement strand
GGGCTAAACCACAACAAAGCCCTTTCAGGATGTTAATGAATTTCAGTGAAAATCGATTTAAAGAAGGATTAAGGCAATTTAAATAGTTATTAAAAGTGCAGCCTGGATAGGTAGGTTAAAAATGGAGAATAAAATCCTACAGAGTTCACAGTAACTTTCTTGTGATGCCTTGGACCAAACCAAATAATAAGTATATTCACTGAGGACCACGCAAAAAGCCTCAGCTGATGAAATTCCTGAAACACCCTGAGTGTGGTGAACCAACAAACACTGCCATGCAGAGCAGAACAGCCAGATTCACACTCAGTGACTCTCACTTCTGAAATGCACCAGTTAGTGGCTGTGCTGGTTCTGAGCAAGAGGGTGTCAGAAGGGTGTTATACACAACTACTCTTACATCTTAATTAACTGTGATGAATTTTCTTGAGTGCATATTATAAACATATTTTAGTCAGGTTTCCTTCCTCCTAGGTCATTAAAAGCCCCATCCAGAACAAGATGCTCCATAACTCAGCTTTCTCCCCTTCATTATCCACCTTTATGATCTGAAAGAAAACCTTTTTTCTTGTCTTCCTCACTGCGTGACACAGTTCTGGAGGATAAGATATCCAAAAACTGGAGTTTTCCTCCCAGTGATAATGAAAACTCCCGGCTCCAGCTGGCATCTGGGGCCTGGGATGCCCTCCTCCCTGATCCTGGCTCCTCTACGCCTTGCCAAGATCCGCAGCTCTGCCTGCTAACAACACACTTCCCAATAGCATCAAAATAACATTGTACAATGCACCAAGCCTCGCAAAATATTTTGGCTGGATGAGGCTCTGCGTGAGAAATATCAAGGTGTTGGGTGAGAGCAGAGCAGCGCAGGAGGCCCCCAAATCCGTTTTGGCCCCCAAATATTTCTGGCCCCTGAAATCACACCCTGCAGGGCCCCATTCTGACAGAAAAGGCAGGAGCTTGTGCATGGGATTTTTCAGGATTAATTCCATTAGTTTTAATGACCAGGCATAACTGCAGCAGAGATTTTGAACCAGGAACCTGGAAAGTTCTGACAAGCTCTATCAAAACTTTTGCAGTTCATCTCAAGGACTAGCTTTAAAACTAATGTCATTCTCTAGTTTATAGTCGTAATCCTGGAGCAAGAGCTGATGATTGTTAATTTTATGCTTGCTTTCTTTCTGCTTACCCATTATGTCAGCATATTTCATTTATGCCAGGCTTTCCAGAATCAATCTTCATTTTAATGTATAGTCCCCTATTGCGCTTTTTTTTTTTTTTCAGTAAACAGCTGAAGATTTAGTGTTGGCTTCCAACACATTGAATCCATTTATGATAGTTTACATAATCAGATTTTCAGTGCACTGTAAATCTGTTTTAAAATGCTTGCATTGCTCCAGGATTAAAGTGGTTAACTTTCTGAACTATTTTTCATCATTTGTGTACATTTCACCATTTTAAGGAACAGTTAAGTTGCTATTTTGGTAGGGTTTTAGCGCCTTCCGTGTGTCATTGATTTTATTTTCCCCAGTGGGGAATTTCTACAAATGAATGTTGTGTTTCAGAAGAAGAACTGCTTCGTTCATAAATATCTTCTAAGCTACTAAATGTCAAACTTTCTTGTGGTGATAGGGTAATTCATCTCCTGAATATAGTGGTTGACTTTTGCAATTAAACAAAGTGATGAAATTTTACAGGGAAGAACGAGCAAAACTAGCTGAAATGTTAACATGCAGATGGGCAGTGAACCTATGAAGCAGCTCTGATGGGAAGTAGGAACGTGCTCCCAGAGGCTGCCTGTGGATATTTCTCCTGTGTATGGCATCCCGCTTTTAAGGCCTGAGGAGCATCAGGGCTAACAAGAGCAGGACAAACACAAGCCTGGGTGTACGACACCACAACCAGGGCTCTGAAATAATTCCTTCCCCAGTGGAGGACCAGACTTCTTCAAGCACAGCAGTTTGCTCTGCTGTATCCTTTGGCAGCAGGACACAAAAGCAACACGTAAGCCAAACAGAAGGGCCTGGCAGCCGCTGGAGAAGACACCAGAGGAAGCCTGCCTGAGTTACCCAGGGATGTGTTGCTCTGCCGACATGGGTTTTATGAGGCTTTGCTGAGTCATTGCTCAATATACACATGAGCCACCTTCCCATGAAGGAACTTGAGGGTGAAGCCCCGGAGCAGCTGCCAGCCAGGCTGGAGCACAGAGTCACAGCTGGGGCTTGCTCTCATTTGCAAGGGTGGGTTTGACCAGAAGCTGATACTTCTCTGAAGCCTGATGTGTCTTCCTCTCCAGCATGAGGACAGCTCTACAGAAGTGCAACCCATTTCACAAGCTCAGTTGCTAAACTGATTGCATTAAATCAGAGAAATTTTCTCATGAGGGAACACACTGACTTTGGTTCATACCTTCTCATATAAAGTAGACTCTATACCAAGCACTTTGAACTTGGTTTATAACTGTGCACACTAGGGTGTTATTAAATCCTTTTAGAAGCTGAAATGGGGTGAGAGTGGAGAAAATTGCGTTTGGATGTAGCTTGTAAGTGTGGACAGATGTCAAATATGAAGTGTCTGAGTTCAAGGCTGGGAGAAAATAGCTTTGCAATGCCACAGCTGGCTTTGGTTGTTCCCTGTGATAACATTCCCTTGCAAAATTAAGGGTAAATGAGCAAATGATGATACGGGTTTAACTGGAGCAAATCCAATATAACTCAACTACAGTTGGCTAAGTATGACTTTGTTTATCTTATACCGATGGACAGGATTTAATCAAAACAGTCAAATAAATGACTATTTTAAAACATTTGGTCCAGACAACACCCTAGGTGTTTGGAGATTTATTTTAGACATATAGAGTTGTGTAAAGGAGGAGGAAGCTGAGAAAAGAAGCGTGTGGTGTGGAAGGAATAGGACAAAAGAAGGAGCTAGAAAGAGCCAAGTCTAAAGTGAAGGCTTGGGGAAAATAAGTCAAAGTATTCGTACCCCTGGAATACCAAACACGAAAAAACCAGAAACTGGAGACTCCCCTTGCCCTGACACAGGCATGTAAGCTGTAAAGGGTTCAGCATGGCCCACACGGACAGCAAGCACTCTGGATGGATGCTGTCCTTGCCAACTTGATACCTACTGTATGGTGATAATTATGGGACTTCAGGGAGCGTTTTTTCTTTTAAAACTTAGAAAATAAGCACAGGCTAGAAACAGTATTACCAGCACATTATTAAAGTTATGAAGTTAAATACTCCAGAGTTTGGAAATACTAGAAAGGATCATGTTTGTGCTCTGTGCACATGCTCTGTTGGGTAGCCTTTAATCATGTACAGTTTCTCATAGGACTCATACCAATAGCTCAGGCTCCACTTTGCTGGGCTTACTTCAGCATTTGACCTTGCAGACACCTGATGTCTGGGTGGACGCCCCATAATTCTGGGCTGTGGCACTCTCTGCTGAGCTCAGCAGTGCTGGCAGATAGGAAAATTATCCAGGAAGTACCTGATGAATTTATGGTGCCTTCAGGGTTTGATGGCCCCTGAGCTGTTGAGGGCTAGATTGCTCCATTAGATATAGATGCAATAGATGCAAATTCTGCCTAAACCCTTGAGTAGTTTCTTGTACTGGTGTTCTGGACTTTGCCCCTAGAACTAAAAAAAAAAAAAAAAGCACATTGCTTAATTGAGAGCATATGATCCTTATCAACCGGGTGGAGCAAAAACATGAAGCAAAGGAGAGGGTCAGCACTCGGCAGTCCCTGTGCTGCCCTCTCTTACATATGTTAAGCCATAGCTTTGCCCTTGTAGAACAACATCCGAATTTATCCCTTGTGTTGGTTCAAACTGGATGCAACTTTGTTTGCTATCTGTGGGATGTGAGTTGCGCGAAGGCGTAGTCATGCATGCTGCGGTAAGGGTGCTGCCGGTAGGTGGGGTCCAAGTGGAAATTTTGATTGCTCACTCATTGCTGAGTTTTTAACCATCTGCTCTCATAAGGAAACTGTATGTCATGTGAGGTGGTCTCTGGAGGACTTTTCAATGTTTGGGGTGTAATAGCTGGAAAAGACCATCTGCCTGCAGAGTAATTACTTATTTCAGAAGGGAGATCAGAGGAACTGAAATCTTTTTTACTATCTGTTCATATCAGGAGTGTTTCTAACCGGTTATGGACCTGAGCTAGACTCCCAAATGCACATACACCTGAACTTCACAGTAACCTAAATCAGGCTGCATGGTCAGGGACCAGATCCACAGGGCTGAATATTCAAGTTCCTTGAATTAGGGAAGAAGAGAGATGGGCTGGAATAAAAGCATGTGTGTGTGCAAGAGAGAAAGAATCATTGATGGAGGTGGAAACTGTTGTGCAGCTCTGGGTTCGTCTCTGTTTCCAGCTCCAGCATACATAGAAAGGCTGTTCCCAGCTTTCCAAATCAGGCAGACACAGTTAGTGTATTCATGAATCTGAATCAAGTTACTGTGTGCTGAGTGCTCTAGCTGAACATTAGCAGAGTCAGGCTTCTTCTGCAGAGTACTTTGATATGAGGGGACTGGCTGTCTTGGGGGATCTCTAATAAGCTATGTTTACTGTGAGGCTGCTGGTTGCAATCTCATGTGCACAGATTTGTAATGGAGCTGTTGCATGAGCGATGGTGGGATTTGCATTTTTGTACATGTGGAAAGGTGGAGTACACATTGCTATGCAAGGCTAACCTTGAAAATCAGGGCTGGAAGGAAGGAATGTGGGAAGGAATTAGTTCTGAAGAGAGAAATGTGGATTTTGATATGGGAAGTACCATCACTCGTTGCCTAATGAGCATCAAATGTATTCCTGATACTGCGTAAATGTAGGAGGCTCTCTGGTATGATGATCACAAAGCGAAGGCACCCCAGATCTTTTATCTGAAATACCTGAAAGGACTGAGGTTGCAGCTGCACAGGACGTTGAGCCACTTGGGCAGCTTGCAGCCTAAGGGGAGCCTGAGCCATGCACTGGGGTCCACAGGTTAAATGATCTTCCCCGAACACATGGGCAAGGAGTCAATGCTGAGCCAGGGATGTGCTGCAGGCACACTGGGTTTGGAGCTCTTTCCCACCATGTATACGCTGTACCTATTAAAGATAGTCTGTTCTACTTAAAAAAAAAAAAAAAGCTGTAAACTGGATGTCCTCCATGCACACTATTAAATTCTCTGATCAGATTACATAGTGGTCAGCAATAGACTCCCTACTTCTCTACAATATCCAAGACTTAGATCAGCTGCTATTGGGCTATAAATTTTAAGGTAGACCGCTGAGGTAGAGTGAGGATTGGCAAACCAGCCCTCAGAGCCACTCAGTCAAAAATACATCTGACAAACTCATGGCATGGATTTAAAAAGAATGAGATGAAACACAGCCAGTGTGATAGCCTTTGTGCTCTTCTAGCCTCTCTTTGACCCTTCAGGGTTCAGGTTTTCTCCCTAACCACGACATTCTGAAATTTAACATTTAAAATGAAAGTGGAGGTGGTCCTGTAATTTTTTGACACTTTTAAATGCATGTACAAAGTGATTTCTTAATTAACTATGAAGCTGAGCAGTTTGTTGAAGGTGTCTCAGTAGAAAGATTTTAAAATTATATTAATAAACAAATTGCAAATATCTTCAAATCCACAACTGTTTATCACAACTGATGAGCACTGCAAATATCTTTCAAGATATTGTTAACCCTTTATATGTTTGAACTGTGAGTTACAGAATCACAGAATGGCAGGGGTTGGAAGGCACCTCCAGAGATCATCTTGTCCAACCCCCCTGTGTGAGCAGGCACACCTAGAGCAGGGGGCACAGGACCGCGTCCAGGCGGGGTTTGAATGTCTCCAGGGAAGGAGACTCCACAGCCTCTCTGGGCAGCCTGGGCCACTGCTCTGGCACCCTCACAGGAAAGAAGTTTTTCCTCATATTCAGGTGGGACCTCCTGTGTTCCAACTTGTGCCCGTTGCCCCTTGTCCTGTCATTGGGTGCCATTGAAAAGGATCCAGTCCCATCCACCTGACACCCACCCTTCAGATACTTAGTTGTATCAGAGTTGTTATATCATTTAGCTGTATGGGGAACTTCATATTAAAGTTTATACTCACCACTTGAATTCTGCATACTGGGATTTAAAAGAAAGAGCAAATATTGTGAAACTGTGATAAAATCCATAGAACTAGCAAAAGCATACTTGCACAGGCAGCGGGAAGCCAAGTGTGAGACACCCCACACTCTCCTATGTTCTTTAACATGAACAGCAAGCTGAAAACACTGGTTGGCTGCCTCAAATGCCAGCCGTGCCCACGGGTTTGTCTCTCATCACTTCCCTTCCTACCTCTGAGATCTCCAAAATATGCTTAATAACCTGTGGGCATCACCCCTTCTAGCACTGGCAGGGAAGTCAGGAAGTGGGGAGATGGCTGCATTGTACCCAGCTCCTCCATATGTAGGTTGTGCCTGGGGCAGCCCAATGCAAGTCCTACACATCCCCTGCCAGAAGGATCAATTACGCAGTTATCAGAGCTATGACACCATTTCTTTGAATTTTAAAAATACTGTTATAATAGGCAAAAACGTTGTCCCAGCTACTTTTGGATTTTTGACTGACATGAAGGCTGTGAGAAGGGTGGGTGCAGCTCTTCCTGGTGTCCTGCCCCAGCAGCCCTCGGTAGAGATCCTGCTTGTCTCTTGTTTCAGGATGGATATTTGGAAGATACCTATCTCTCAGTTTCATCTAATCTGGATAATGTCACACCTCTGACACCATAGCCACCCACAGATATTCTGAGCAATTAGCTGGACTCTTGTCCTGATACGTGTGCTGTGCCTATCACAGGAGAGTTTTCTTACACCCTTAATTAGAAGTGGGTGAAAATCTGGGTCGTAGTCCAGCAGCGACAGTGAGAAATACAAAGAAGTGGTACAGGGTGGTCAATCCCTACCCTTGAGCCTGGTACGGCCCCAGACAGAGCTGGGATATGATCATCTGTCCCGCAGGAATGTTGTTTCAGGAGCTCTTACATAGCTCACACTGGTCACACATCCTTGTGCGATATGGGACACTCCAGTCTATCCCTTTGAAGACTGTTGAAAATAGACCCTGAAATGTATTGCTGTGTATGTAAGAAGCCTGACACAAATGCTTCAGGAATGGACTTACAGAAACAAATTGCACCTCATAACAAGGGTATTTCTTACAGATATATTCCTTGATTAATGTTATTTGGACATGTGGTAATAAAGTGAAAATGTCAGCATAGTCTCCTTCTACAACCTCATTCTTAATACTTTTGATAGTAAAATAATGCAGCATTTCAAGAGAATCCTGCTGTGTCTGCCAGTTAATCCTTGGCCTTGAATGTGCTGCAAAGCACATTACGGTGTGTCTGAATAATAAGAATTACTGCTGGCAGTACAAGGAGGAGCTCAGTGTCAAGGACAACATCCAGTTTTATCATGCTCCCATGTAGCCTATTGAAGATAACAAAAAGACTATTCCAACCAGGAATTTTTGTGCATCTCCAGTGTTTAAAATGATAACCTCGAAAATGATCTTGAAGGCTTATGGATGGCAAAGACCTTTGCATACAGTAAATATTTTAACAGCTCATTTTCCAAATTTATTCCTGGCAGACAATACTTACATTTTTTTCCTAAGTTTGTTTTGAACCCAGGCTATATTTATTTTGGGATGAGGAGTACTGCATGATGCTTCTTCTCCATTCCTGAGACTACAGTCTAATGAAGCTGATGAAACACTTCAATGTTAACAGTAGAGGCACTCTTTGTTCATCCTTTAGTTCGTCTCCTGTGCAAGGCTAGGCAGTATAGTCTTTCCCTCAAGCCTTCCAGGTAGCAACCAATATGCAAAGTTCCTGGTTTCTCAAGTTGAGCCCACAGCCTTCCCCTGCTTCTGCTGTAGGAGGGATGTGGTGGCACCCCTAGAACTGCACAACTCAGAAAGTGCACAATGGCAGGAGGAGGAAAATAAAGGTCTTTGCAGTGCCGGAGCATAAGGCATTTCTTCCATGAGGCATATGTGGTTTTGTGGTTCAGGAAAATTTTCAGGACCTGGCTTTCTATTCACTGGACTTTTTCTTGAAAACCAAAAAGTCATACTCAGAATTGCTTGGAGAAAAGGAGCTGAAGGCTTAATTTTAGAGTGAAAAAATGCATTTCCAGATGGAGTTTGCACATTTATGCCTAAAGCCATGGTATGTATTAATACCCCCAAAGTAGTGGCACAAGCTTGTTTTGCAAAGATGACAAAGCATGGCTGAAGTGAGCCCTTGCTGAAGGCAACAGCACAACTCCCATGGGCCTTGAGGGAATTGGGATTTTCTTTAGGAATGGAGGTGGGTGAAGTTCTCAGTTGTTTCTCTAGTGCAGCACTGCTCCTGCTGAGCTAATCCCAGAGCCAGCACCACATCTCTTGCAAAGGCACCCCTGCCTGAGGGAAAACTCCTACCCCTGCCTGCCTCCTCCATTTTCGCTTCCCTGGGGATGGATTCAGGCATGCTGCCCAAAGTGTGACCCCAGAGATGGATGGAGAGGGAGGGGGCAGGGAGTAACTTGCAGCACCTCTGCCTTTCCTACCTGTAAAGCTGGGGTGTCTCAGCTCACCTCACCCCTCCAGGTATGTGTGGGAGCAGGGGGGAGTCTTGGCAATCACCCCTTGTCTGGCTGGCAAGGTAGGAGAGAGACCAGGATCCCAGGCAATGCCATGGGGCAAATGAAGGAGGAGCATTTATGTAGGTCATGGAGGTTTATAACTAATTGCTGGAGGACAGCACTGTGAGCCAGCACTGTGCCCTCGGGGCCAAGAAGGCCAATGGTGTCCTGGGGTGCATTAAAAGGAGTGTGGCCAGCAGGTCGANGACAGGACAAGGGGCAACGGGCACAAGTTGGAACACAGGAGGTTCCACCTGAATATGAGGAAAAACTTCTTTGCTGTGCGGGTGCCAGAGCAGTGGCACAGGCTGCCCAGAGAGGCTGTGGAGTCTCCTTCCCTGGAGACATTCAAACCCCGCCTGGACGCGGTCCTGTGCCCCCTGCTCTAGGTGTGCCTGCTCAAGCAGGGGGGTTGAACAAGATGATCTCTGGAGGTCCCTTCCAACCCCTACCATTCTGTGATTCTGGAATTCTGTGACAGGAGAGTATGTGTGGAGGGGGAAGGGCACAAATAAATTAATTTGAGCAACAGGACTTTGGAGAGGAGCTGGATGTGCCATGTTATCAGGCAACTGGCAAGGGCAAAATTGAGCCTGTGGCTTCACCTTCACCAGCAACGCTGAGAAAAACAGCAGCATGGCCACTGCCACCTTTTCTCCATTTGCTGCTCCTGTGTCTTCTCCTTGTGCTAGAGCCGCTGCTCTGTATGTGGTGAGTCAGATGAGAGGACTAGAATCCTGGGGAAATAACTCAGCGACAGTTTTTTTCAAAAAAATCAGGGGGTATTTTTCAACCAGATCAACCATCTGAGCAGGCTTGCTTTAAAGCTGTGCTAGCAGAGCACAAGCGATTGCACAGGGGTAGGACAAAGGAGGGAAGGTAAGGAGCTCGGCTGAGCCTACAATGCACTCACAGAGGAAACCCTGGGGTGCCACAGCCACAGAGCGAAAGCCAGTTCTTTCAGGAGACTAATGCGTCTCTCATGCACATGGGAACAAAGTTCAAAGCTGACCTTCAGACAAAATCTTTATTTTGTTAAATTTTTAATAATGATTCTTGAACTTTTGAGATTGGCAATGCTGCAGTTTGTATGCCTTCCACCCATAGCTTTCCGTAGGTTTTTCATCCTTTAGTTAAAAGACAGTTCTTGCAAAAGGACAATATCTGCAAAGCTGAGTAAGGAATGAGGAAATTCACTGTAAAACAACCACGCGTGAATGAAAGGCAGCAAATTAACTGCAAGTGAATGAAAGGCAGGGGGGACAGGTTAGGAAACAGAAACAGGATGACTCATTGCAGGGCAGATCTTACCCTAAGGATGGTGGGGGTCCATCCCCACCACAATTTTATTGCTGTTGGCAAAATTATTCCAAGCCCTATTTCACCCTCATGTGTGGTGCAGCTGGTGGTGTGCTGGCCCAGCACACTGCAGCAGGAAGCACTCACCGGCCCACCAGCCCCAGGGGGATTTCCCCTGCTGTCCCTGGACTTGTCTTGTTAGCATTATCTGTGAGTTCAGGACTAAGAGTATAACTCTGTCTCCCTATTTCCTTCTTGCTTTTGTGTCCTCTGCCTATTGCACATGAGGATCCTAGCCCACGCCCCAGATTTGGCATTTACAGCTTGGTAATTCCCTGCAAATCTCCCTGACAGGGATGCAATGTTGACTGACCATACACTTTGATACCCAAGATAAAATTTTCCATTGTCTGCTGATTTCTTTTCAAATCTATAAAATTTTGAATTTTTCCTTCTGTCAATAGGGAGTGCTGGCCCATCGCATTAAATGGGGTCTGTGACTGCACCCTAGGCCTGGTGCTGGCCCGCAGCCACTGGAAACAGAAATGCTGGGGGAGGGAGGGTGGGGCACAACCAGACAGCTGCACTCAGCGCATCAACGCAAGGGCGTGCAAACACACACCAAAGGATGTGCATGGAGCTGAGACTGGGGAAATGCCCCCTACCTCTTTTATCAAGGCTCCTCAGCACCTGTGTGCTGCCTTGAGAATGTCGGAGGCGGATTGGGGAGCAGAGGGGATGGGCAGGGAGAAGCCCCGGGATGGGGGAGGAAGGACACGGGGCAAGGACTGTGGCTGGGGCAAGGGCCAGGAAGGGAGACTGTGGTTTGGGGGATGATGGGGAAAGAAGGTGCTTCAGGGAAGGGCCAAGAAGCCCAGGGAGGGAGACTGGAGGCTTCAATGTCAGTGAGAAATAGGTGAGAAAGTCTGGTGGGCTGGTGGCAGTTTGAGGGGTGTGAGTGGTGGAAGGGGCTCCTTGTGTCCTGCTGTGTTAAACAATGAGGTCTGTCACAGAATCACCCAGTCCAAGAAGAAAACTTCCTGGCCTCAGGTCCAGCTACAGGGTGGTTTCAATGCAACACACTGCTTTTTCTTCACTGGGAGTTGTCACCTCAAATATTGCAAGGCCCCTTGGCATCCACACATGCTCTGCAAACAGAAAACTGTCTGGTCCACGCCTGAGCCCTGAGCTTGTTATCTGCAGGCAGAGGGCAGAGGGTGGGAAGAGACTCTGCCAGAGGTTGGGATGATGTGATTGCAGCCATCAGCCCTGCGTCAAACGGCTGTGGGACGCCTGCCCCAGGCAGAGGCTGAACACAGTGAGCGCAGTGGTGTGGCTACCACTCTGGTGGGGACCAAGGTCCAGGTGCAAAGACGGCACAGCACAGGGCTGACCTCTGCTGTTACCTCCTGGCCCCAATCCCTCATCCTTTGGCTGATTTCTGGACACGATCCAGTGTTTTGTGTGTCTTGCAGGAATTGGCAGGCTTTGAAACTGCAGGTTCCTCACTTGGATGGGTGATGAGGATGATGACTGTGCTGGAGGGAGAGATTTAACACACCCTCCCAATACCTCCCAGTGCTGCGTTAGTTACAAAGGTCACATCTATTAGCAGACAGAGCTGTAGTGTGTGGCGAGCTGGTCACATGTTACCAGCTTCTTGTTTCCACCCAGTAGTTTGTGCTAAAAGGGAAGTAATTTAGTGTCAACCAATTTCTCTGGGACCTGGAGGTCTCAAGGCAGGGGAGAATGCTGCTTCTATCTGCTGGTTAAAAGAAATGGGGAGTGGAGGGTTAAAACTATTGAAAGACTTTGCTTATATAAACTGTTTACTTAAATTCCCCATCCCCAAGGGGACATGAGAACAAGAAGTGAGGCAAGAAGCACTCAGGGAAATGCTTCTCCTACTGCCTTTGCATTTACAAGCAAAGAGCACTGGCAGACCCTGCCCCATGTGTGCTTTCTAACAAGACCTCCTCAAATGACAGGTTGGGCATCTGCATGCAAGCCAGAATTGCCTGAGTAGTGGAAATGAAATGAGAAAACCCACTTCCTGCTATGGAGCACGTCCATGGTGCAAAGGCTTGGGTTGCTGCTTGAGGAAGAGTTGGCAGCAGTGAGCACCGCTGCGGGAGGAGGCTACCTCCCTGGTGCTGCTACAACTGTTAGTGCTGCCATGTGGTAAATGAGATCAGAGAACTGAGCTGGCTGGAAAATAACTTCTTTATTTTTTCTTTCCTTTTCAGCTGAGTGAGTTTTCAGCCAGATCAATTTCCCAGGCCAGTTCATGGTGCAGCTGCATGTTGGCTTGTGATGGCATAACATGAAGACAGCACAAAAATAGACCAAAGGCACAGATGGGAGAGACTCCTGTCAAAGAAAAGTGCTCACCCAGCTACAGCCTGAATGAGCTCTGAAGCTGCTCCTTCCTGAATGTTAACAAAAGCTCTGTTAGGCCGTGTCCTCAGTGATCATGAGGCTTTGCACTGGGGTAGGCCTGCTCTTCTTCCAAACATCTGTCTGCGTGTTGGCTTGCCCTCCCCACTGAACATGTGCAAAAGGAGCAGATGTGGTAAGGAAGACAAACAGGAGGATGGATACTGAAAAGCTGGGTGAGACCCATCACTGCAAACTCCTGCTGCCAAAACACATCCTTGAATAGTGGGGATTGAGGTATGGTCCATGTGGAGATGCCCAGCTTTGCAAAGTATGTATCTGAGCACAATGCACAGGAGCAAATGTGATACGAAGGTACACACAGAGATGTCAAACTGCAGTGTCAGAGCCAAATTACTGCAAACTAGTTTTTCTTTTTTTTTAATCTTAGTAATGAAAAGAAGAAACAACCAGAGTTGCTGAGGGCTAGTGGCATCAGGCTGAATAACAGGGCCAGGTGGGCTGAATGGAGCAGATGTCTGCAAAGCTCTTCATGAGGATGCTGTGCGTCCATCTGTGCGTGCTGTCCTTGGTACACTGGAAGAAAAATGAGAAATCCTAATAAATTTTGTGAGAAGTGACATTACTCTTCCCTGGGTCTGAGAGGCTGATTTCCTCCCAAGCAATATGTTTTACAGGAATCTTTTCGAGCCCTAAGCTGAAGGACATTTTTCAGCAAGCCACTTCCTTTGTGCATTTCCCAGTGCACAGCTGACATGAACAGACATTACACGTCACAGCCTGGAACAATTTCTAGCCTCAGTGCAGGTCAGCAGCTATGCCATGTCTGCAGAGCAATTTGGCACATTTCTAGTTTAACCTAGTAAATCAGATCAGCTTCTTAAAATTATTTTGTTTCCAGCACTCCAAGAAAATCTGTCTACCTCAGCTGAAAGAATAAAAGACTCTTCTCTCAAAATACTGACCATAATGCGAGCATTTATTGAGAAGCTGCATGTGGGAGTTGTAAACCAAACAAAACAAGATCAGTCCTAGAGAAGAACACAACCACAGAACAGGAAAGGCTAATTACAAGGTCATTACCTGAACTGATTGTTGTCTGTATGAGAAAGAATTGTGATATCTAGGAATGTCCACTGGAATGTTGTCCTGGGATAGAGTTAATTT
>VZTV01017129.1:6078-23760 GCA_013400875.1 Anhinga rufa | reverse complement strand
AAAACCAAACCAAAAAAAAACCAAACCAAAAAACCTCAAGAAAACTAAACAAGTCAACTCCCAAAAATAATTTCATACATCTAACTTTGTTGTCTCCCCTCGTGTCAGTTCTTTGCCTGAATTTACAGTTTTTACACTAAACTGATCCTCCTCCACCTTGAACAGTTAATTTTGATCCAGCACCATGTTAAATGGTTCAGTAGAATCCAGAGAGACCAGATCCAGCACTTTTTTTCTTTCTAGAAAACCTACTTTCTTATTAAAAAAAGATACTAGGTCAGTCTGACATGACCTATCTCGGCAAAATAGGTTGTGTTTCATCCTGCTTCCACTCAACTCCTGTGTCTTCAATTATTCATTCCTTCAAAAAAATTTCTAAGGTTATTAAGGTCAAATTAAGAAGCCTGAAGTTGCCTAGATCACACTTTCCATTTCCTTTAAGATATATATAACATTCAATAGTATCAAGTAATAAAAATCCTTAAAAAAAAATCTTAGTAACAGATCTATATTTTAATTACACATAAAAAAGGGTACCTTTAAGAAATTCCCAATTTGGGAATTACCTATACAGCAACTTTAAAAAGTCCCTCTGACAGCCAGAAACTGATTGCTTTAAAATACGAGAGATGCAAAAACTGGATGCTTCTTCTGAAATTACAAAAACGTATGTGAAATGACGAGTAAAATACCTAAGACTTCCTGAAAGCTCCAAAGACCCCAAAATCAGAAGATATACAGCAAGATATAGCTAGGGCCCTTGTTTAACTTGATATGGGAAATCCCGGGGCAAATCTGAGATGCTTCTGGGCTCTGTGTTACACAAGCTTCAAGAGCTGCACAGTACCTTAAATTCCCACCGTTCAGTACAATAACTTGTATTCACAAACTGTTGAATATGTTCATGTAGACTTTCTGAGTTGTTGGGTCACTAAAGCATGCTACATCTGGAGAAGTTTTTGTGCTGAGGCATGATTTTCTTATTAAAATTTAAAGGCTTTTTAAAAGGATAAATACATTATCCAGTCAAGAAACCTGTTTGATAGGATGCAAGAACCTTTTGTCTTTTTTTCCTTTTCTTGTTGTTTTAGCACTTTCGTATCTCTATCTGCTTGCCATACACATGCAAAAAATTTGCAAAAAATACCTTAAAAGCACATAAACCATTCCCTTAGTCTGCAATTTTAAGCTCTTCTTTCTGTCCTAAATTGGCATTTCTATGCCTTGAACTGAAAGCAATCATCTTGTTAAAAGGTGGTATTTGTGTATGTTGCCTCCTTCAGACAAATTGGGCCTGAATTTTAAGACACCTACTTATTGATTCATTCTTCAAACTGTAGAAGTGTGAGTTGTGCTTTAGAAGCAGGTTTGTAGCTGTCTGTACATGTCACACAATGTTCAAAACATGCAGCCAGTTAAGATTCCTTCTGAATATCATAGCTAAAACTTCTACTTGGGCTCTGCTTAAATTAACACTTACGGGCACCTCAATCAACTCTGGTTCAGCAAGGCAACCCAGCTTAGGGACAGCACATGAGCACATGCCTGACTATAAGCAGAAAGGAACAGAAAAGTTAAGATTTCTCCTGATGTAGACTTTATTTAATAAAGACTGACCTGACTTCCTGGGAGACCTCAGATAACTGAGAACTGCTCCTGACTTCACCAAGGGCTGCAGGTGCTCAGTGTCTACAAAGGACTTTTACTGAGATGTCTGAGTTAAGATTAAAGATATATATTTGAAAATTTGACCTCAGGTGTTTAAAGCCTATCTGCCCTGCCCTCCCAAAAGTTATGAAAAATCATGCACTAAAGCTAAAAATCACTAGGAGCCTTTGTGGTATTTTTTCTGCAGAGACTAGCATGCTAGTAATGCCCCAGTCTGAGGCATACTGTTGAGGCAGATTTTTGTCTTTCATTACAGTGCTTCAAGCTATTGTATTCACCTAGCCTTAGAGGCCAAACAGAGAGTTGGCAAGCGTTTGTACTGCACAGTCCAGACCTTTTGACATGTGGGGGTCTGGACTTGAGGACCCACAGGGGCACTTCCTATCTTCTTTTCCTAGCTATATGGAAAATACCAGTGGAAGCAGGAAATGATCCGTATGCAAAGTTTCCAAGAATGAAAGTAGTATGGTAGGCAGCTAATCTTGAGGGTGGATGTAGATGGTTTGGATTAAGTATTAATCCTCTCAGTATGTTTTAGTGAAACAATAATTCCTGAAATCTTCCTAATGATTCTGTGGTAGTTCATCTATATATCTCCCAAGGATAATGCTGAGATTATTAACAACTAGGGACTGGACATTTTGTAATTTGAACACTGCAACAGCTTTATAATTAAAATGCAAACACGGGAGTAAAATTAATATGTTATTGAATTGAATCTAAGCTTGGACAGGAAAATGTTCCAAACACTTTAAATGCCTTGGTGTAAGAGCAGCATTTAATTCCAGAAAACACTTTTAATTTCTTTTTCTGCTTGCGCAAAACATAATGTAGGGTAAATACTTGTGAAAAGAGACAGAAGTCATCATAGTAAAGAAACAAAGTAATAAGCCACAGGTCACTGTAGTCTCCAGACACTTAAAACATTTGAAATTCTGCTGCCGCCTTCTCCCTGACTCTGTGCTCTCTACAGCTGTTCTCATTAGCTATGTGTCATTATGTCCTCTTACCCTTCTTTCTGTCCCTCTCCCTGCATTTAGGCTCTACTCAATCTGATTATGCCTTCATTTAAGACACTATTCAAACTCGGTCCTTCATCTCTGTCTTCACTGCTGAAGTCACGGTTAACTCTGCAGACTAGAATCAACAGAGTCAGAAAAACACCTAATGTAATATAGAACATTACTGAAAGGTCAAGTGCCTCACATTACGCAATAACTGCACATGTAGTTACTGCAATTATGCATACCAATGGTGCATGCAATCGATCTAGCACTAACAAGAGGATGATGAATATGATGGTCTAAGAAGCTGGATCCCTGCACATTTAACACATCCATGCATTCACATGTGGCCTGCTCTGCATTTTAATACACTTCACAAACTGGCAAAAGGGAAAAGCAAGAGGGGAAGGAACAAACTAGCAAATGCCAGTTTTTGTTAAAAAACAACTGTAAAAGCAGAGAGTAAAGTTGCAGTAAAATTAACAAAAACAATCATAAAGCCACTTGCTGTGCTAATAACAATTACCTCTCTTTAGTCAGTCACTCACACAGTTTGTCCGTCTGTCACCCATACCAGTATGTGCTTTAGCAGGGCACGTTGTCTGGACATGTCACCCAGAGAACTGAATGAAGAGAAAGCAGGGACTGCTGCTTAAAAAGTGTGCCACTGGAGATGAACTCATGAACTCTGTTTTATACACACACATTAAGGAGCCTCAGTCAAAAAAGCTATGTGGAGCTTTACATATGTAACAATGAGTTTGACTCTTCATGAAGAAACCACTAAATCTAAATCAGTTGAAAGAAATATCTACCAAAATACCAAGCAAGCGGGCAAACAGAAGTAGGTGGCATTCTCTTTTCTTTCTTTCCTATTTTCTCTCCAGATCTAATCTAACAAGGCTTCAAATGAGTACTGGGATCTGCCTATATGGAGCTGATTGCACAGCCAGGGCCATATTTGAGAAACACCTAATTAGGATGATATGCTGTCCCTGCAGGGGAGCCCCAAATTCTGGTTTTTCCCTCTATTGTTATGAATTTCTTTGAAAGTGTGGAGACAGACTACACAGGGGAGAAGACATAGCTGTCTTGGGGAAGAATAACAATTCTTTTTTAATTTCTTCAGCAAGAAGCAGTCCTGAACTGGATGGAGATGCAGGATTGCCCCAGGCATATCTTTTCCAATGCAGACAATGATTAATAGAAGAAAGAAAGATGGTATGCACAAGTAGTATTACTGCAGTTCCTTTTAAGTCACAGTAAAGCTAGCTACAGGGTCTGGCAATGCTTATTTGCTGCTGGCAACTTCATCCCTGCCTTCTTGGGATTGAGAAAGATCTGTAAGTGCATGCCTGATTCCAAAGTTATTCCTCACTGAATGATTCAAGATGGTGAAAGGAAAAAATTACACATAAGCCCCTGGAGCATCCCATTGTGCACTGCATTCCATTCTGCCCCAGTTAGCTAACCCAGTCCATGGTATTGACCACTTGCTTTAATTCCAGATGCAGGCACAATTGTGGTAACATACCTCTTTCAACTTTTCAGTAATTGATCCTCAGTCTGCATTTAGACACACGTCTGGTACAAGAAAAGCAATGCTGCATCAGAAAGTTCATTTGCTGACTCTGTCTGCTTGAGCTTAAAAGCGAGTTTGTTCTCCCTTAGCAGGAGTTGGGGAAAAACTTCTCAGAGAAGTCACTACTGTTCACCACCGACTCTACTCCAACATTCATTCTTTGCTGAACTCTGTAAAAGGGCACTGAGCGCTCTACATCAGAGATGAGGAGACGGAGGGTTCCCCCTCAATTTCTGCACACGATTATGCACATGACGGTGAGAGTCACATGTGACCATGAGCATGACATTTGACCATGAGCATTGCATTTCACCTCTTGCTGCCTCCTATTCCCAGACCAGCAAAACCTCCTGCCTCTACCAGAAGACTCATTTGATTGACATCTGCTTCATACTGCCTTGCGGTTATGGGCATATCCCACACATCACCAGCACGTGTGCCACAACCTCTCTTATTCCTTGAAATCCCAGAAGTCAGGTGCAGCTGGTCAGCCTGACATACAGCCCACCAACAGCTGCTCCAGCCCACAGGAAGCAAGACAAGTCCTATGACTGAACTTTGCTTAGAAACAAGTGGGCAAGAGTCTTCTCACAAGAGTCTTCTGCTAACAGGAGCTCCACCAGGACACAAATTCACCTCTCAGGGCCTAGTAATGTGACCATCAACCTCTGCCCCCTGCCACATCACAGAACATAAAGTAGCTCTTTCACTGTGGAGGAGTAAATACTTGACAAATGTTTGTGAAGTGCCCAACAGGATTCAGTTCCCATCCTGAAGGATATTGCTCCATGCTACAGCAATATTCAATGACAACAAAGGCAGATCTGCCTTCTTCCATCTTTGTTGACCCAGGATGTTCAGGGAGGAAAATTAAAGAACCACTGGTTTGTTCTTATGGTAGAAACAGGTGACAAATACTGGCCTTTCAGCATGGGCTGTACTGTACATCTCACAAATTTCCAGAAACACATCACTTGTTCAAAGATTAATAAATTATACTATCACCAGGTAATGACATACCTTAGCTTCTGTGGACAACACACCCAATGATAACAGAAACCTCTGGCCAATATAATGAATTACCCACAGTACAAAACACAAGGGTAAGCATGCCACTGGTACCAGAACTTAGGATCTTGTCAGCACTTCATTATTTCTGAGGCTGAAGTTCCTTTTGCTTTGTCTGCCCCTAATTTATTTCATCTTTGAACCTTTGCATTCAGTGTCCACAGATAACCACACATTATAGTAGCTGTCACTAAAATTATATTACCTTACTCCATCTTTCACAGATTAAATTCAACATGTGCATCCAGTTCTTTTTTAATAAAGTCTGAAAGACACAAAAAGGACAAAGTGTTTCTGACTGAATGGCTACTAATATATGAAAAAAAAATTGTGGGAAGCAATAAATATAGGAACAATTAAAAAACAATCACTAAAAACATGTAAAAAATGCAGAGTACTAACATTTTATAACTTAACTCCTTTACCATTGACACAGAATCTGGACTGTGGATCAGTTCTGAGGAAAGAGAACATAAGAACAAAGCTGAAAGAGAAATTTCAGAATCAGGTACTGTTACTGTAATATTTTACACTTAAGGTCTGTGATGTATATCTCCCTTCTACTATATTAATGAAAATACGATGCATTTAACTAAAATTACTTTTCTATTAAGTCTGTAAAAGACTCAATGCAGTTACAGTAAAAGAAGCTCAATAAAATAGCTACTTCACATCACCAGCAACAATCGAGCTCTGCCAGCATAGCTTCTCAACTCGGCTACCTTGTCCCATATGCTCATTCCAGCTGCAGTCAGTGTTGGGGTCACCACATGGCACTGCAACTACTTCAGCAAAAGGATGCTCCGCAAAACACAAGTGCTAACAAGTGAACCCAGCCCCTCAAGCAATTTTGACTTCCTGCAGGTCCAGACTGAATTCAGATGGCACTTGCAGAGAGATTCAAAAGTCTCATTTCTTGCTGCCAACACCCAGCTCTTCTATTGTGAGAAGGAACATACTGTCCTTGGCCATACCAACATCATTCACCACACCTAAGCAACAGGCATCTTAATGGGTTTTTTCCCTTCAAGGAGTATAATCAAGACATTTCCTAGCATGTTTTATCCCATAAATCAATCAGTTCAGAATCCTTATCAAAGTTCATTGTCAAACAGATACACAATCCTCATGGCAGGAAAGTAAGGCACCTAGACATGAAGGTTAACTTTAACCTCAAGAAGCCACAGCCTTCCTAGGCTCCCTCTGTAGCTAGCCAAATCCAACATCTACACCGCTTAATCTACCAGCTATTAGGGTTAGCCCCTGAGCGAGGCCCTGAGGTGCAGGGGAGGCTCCCCGTCACGCTGCCCAGGGCTGCTTCTGTTCTGCCTAACACAGTTGTCACGCAGTATCCTAGTAATTCGCCCGTGGTCTCTTCTCAGCCCCTACAGTGATCTGAAGACATGATCATTATTTTGCAAGGGTACTGTTCTGAATTTTCAGGTTTACAGTTTCTGAAATGATGCAAGAGCTGTGTTGCAACCCAACAGAATGGTGCTTTATAGTGGTAAACTAGGAGCAGGTGCCTCGCATCCTGGCAAGAGGGCAGCTGGGGTGTTGGATAGTGTAAAACCTGCCGGGATGGAGAGTAAGGTGAGGTACATAGACAACCCTGGCACAGTGCTGTCCGTATGGGGAGCAGCCCATAGGGTAAATTACCTCTACCAACTCACTCATTCCAGAAGCAAACCCAGAGTAACACACAGTATAAAAAAACAGTGGATCAGAATGAGGGAGCTAACTGGAGAGCAAAGCGCAGATTAATCTGATGGGAAATAGGCTGGGTTACAGGACAGTCCAAGACAGAAGCCAGCTGAATACTCTAGCTCAGTCTTTTACCTTGAAGGCAAGAAAGAGACAGGCTTCCACTAATGCAGTCCTACTGAAGTTACTATCTCATCTGATAGCCCAGACATGACCAGATGATTCAGATATACCCTTGGATTTTTTTTCTTTTTTTCTAATAGCATGAAAATCCTGTCAGAATGAAAGAGAATTTATGTGAATCCAAGCAGGCTAGCTGCATGACTGCCCTTTTGCAGCAAAATGCTGTCATTTTGCAGGCTGAGACATTACAGAAGAGCAGAAGCCAAACCCAGCGAAGCAACACTGCTGTCTGTGTTCAGCATACTCTGCTGCATGATTACTCCACTGCATGTCTCTTTCCAAGAGAGAATCCGTTCCTCAGCAAGAGGTAGTGGAATCTGACTTTACAGAATAATTCAGGCTGGAAAGGACAGTCCAGCTTTCTGCTCCAAGCAGGGTCACCTCTCAGCTCAGACAAGGTTGGTCAGGGCTTTATCCAGGTGGGTCTTAAAAACCTCCAAGGACGGACACTGTTCAAGCTTTCTCGGCAAACCGTTCCACTGCGGGACTACCTGTTGTTACAGGTGCCACTGGAACAAGTAGTACAGTTATTTCACATTTCCAAAAGCATTACAGAAGGAAACCAATAATTTATAAGCACTTGCTTACTGCACAACTGATGCACCACACAAATTGATCTTTCAGTTTCACACCTTCACCTGTCAATTTACGCTCAGAATTATAGAACAAAGACATTAACGGTGTACCTGGGAGTTAGCAAATAACTCTATGGATCAAATTTTTTATCTTAGGGCCAAAACAAAAGCTCTTCAACTAGTATGCTCTCCAGGACAAGAACAAGTATGATTTTTAATGGGAAATATCTGCCATTTTGCTACAAGTGTGCATGTTAGAAATCTTTGACCGTGGTACCACAAAACTGTGACAAGGCACAGGTTCCTATGTGGAGAAGACACATCTCTAGTAAAATATATAGATGGGGCAAATATATAAATATATACAGTAGGATTAAGAAAGCTAAAACTGTAATTCACAGAAAAATATACTGATCAGTTTAAGCAGTTTTACTGCTTAAAACATTAAATTCGGGGAAGATTCATACATAAAGCAAACAGTGTTCAGATTTGCAATGCAGTAATTAAGATGCAATTCATCAGTCTACACTGCTGTACCTAAATTAGGAAAATCAAAACTATCAAAGAACTAGGACTCAAGTAAAAGAAACAAGATGAAGTTACAAAGCGCTAAGACAAAACAACACACTGCAGATTAACAGGAACTTCCACTACAAACTGGGAGTTTATCAGTTGAGAAAAAACAAGAAGATGGAAAACCTCAGTGTCAGACAATGCAGCCACAAAAAGGGCAGATACTGTGTTAGGGTGTACCAGACAATGTGCTCTTGTCACTACAAAAAGCAGCAATGGACTAAGTCAGGAACATTGGTTACAAGGTAAACACTGCCCACCTCAGTCTGCAATGTGTAGAGAAAAGGCTTATGAGGCAACAAAGAGTCAGCCTCCCCAGAGCAGACCAAAAACTTGTTAAGCTCGGCAAAGTGGAGACTGAGATGAGTTAGTTTGCTCTCCAGAAATACATGACCAGGGCTAAACACCAAAGAGGTGAAAAAAGTATTAAGATATATAGGATGTTAACAAAATAACTAATCTAACTGGAATATTAGCAAGCAAGAAAACTAGTTTAGCCAAGGAAAAACTTGGTTTCCATATAAAAGGAGCATTATGTCACTGTTAAGACTAGATTCAACAGCTCAGGAAACTCCATACAGCCCTATGCTTCTATGCACTCATCAGAACAGCATCTAAAATTTCTTACAAAAGTATACCTCTTTGCAGAAGCGGCCTAAAGGCAGCTCAAGTTTTCTTCTCTTTTCATTGTTCAAGGTGAAGGCAGAACAAACTTGAAGTTCTCTTCTATGACTGTCACTTCAGATGAGAAGTTACAGAGCATTTTACTTACTCTGGCTTTTGGAGAGTTCCTCAGCGAGGACAGAGACATCTGACATTATGTGAAGCTCTTTTCAGGGTTAAATGTAATATGCAATACAATTTGGCAAAGTCATTTACTATTTTAAATCATTTTTATTTTGGTAAATTCAGTGCAGGCACACAAAGTTCCAATTTGGTATCCTTTATAACTTCAACTGTATTTATTTAGCATTGTTATTTTTTCTTTTTTCATTCTAAAAGCAGGACACGTACTGTGAAAGCTCCTAGACACCATGAAAGCTACTCACAAAGCTAGTCACAGCCAGCCACAGTCACAAGATCAAGGGCTGATACAATGGACCTGCTACATTATAATATCCTGCAATATACTGGACCACCATTCTCCTTCAGGACATTTAATATAAATACTTAAATCTGGTAGGTTATTATTTATTTCACTTAAAATGAGGAAATAAAAATGGCAGCGATAATAAAGGAATCTAAAAATCCTATTTACAATACTATTACAAAAAATTACTAGTTCTGTGGCCACAGGCAAATCCCTTTCATCTTTGAATTTTGTCTGCAAAATAGAGACAATGTGACCTAGTAACTACATCGAGTTTCTCTTTTGGCAAGTTATATTCGTACCTTGCTCACTACCGTCAGGAAGTCACACCCATTTTGCAGAGCGACATTGGAAATCACACATTCTAGAGTGACATGTTTTAAAATCAGTCCGTCAGCGAGATTTTTAGAAAAATACTGCAACTTCTGCAGAGAAGGCAAGTCCTCCCTAGTGATCTCCCAGCAAGTTCTGACCTCGCACAGGTGCCCTCCTCCTCTCCACCCCATTCTAAAAGTAACTTTGGTTCTTCAACTACATTTCTAGAGTCTGCCTGCAAGTTCCCCTCTTTGTCACAATCACATTTTTTAATTGCACTCCAATTCTGTTGTGCTTTGGTACCTGATTAAGAACCACTAAAGTGCTGGCTTTAGCCATAACAACTAAACTGAACAGCAGTAGTACATGCCCAAGTAGTAAGCCCAGAGAGTCCAATGCCACTTGCATATCAAAGATTCTAACTGGGCACTGGCTCAAGCCCCTCTTTTTCACCCTGCGTTGTACAGTTTTTAAATTACATTGCCCTGTAATAGCAGTAAGACCACAGCAGAGTGTGGTAATGTGCTACTGCAGACCACACCAAAGCAGCAGCTTCTTGACATGTTCTGCCTCTGGCCTTCTGCATTAAGAAATGATGATGATAGAAAAAAAAGATTCTTCACAGACTGCAGTATGTTTTTGCTTAATTAAAACCATACAGAAATGGTTTTGCAATCGACTGATGACGGCAGTTCAAGAATTAGCACTTGCTGACGGATTTTAAAAGCCATTCAGATCCTTCTCTGAAGGAAATTATAGACAGTGAGATTCTTCCCCCCCCCCCAATTGCTTGGTACCTGCAACCAGGGTTACCACACAAACTGAGGAGACCAGTTCTCAATTAAATGTGCCACACCATTATTCCTAAATACTGCAGAAAGTGAAGTACGTGACACCATTCCCTGTAGAGAAACCTGGAAGTGTGATACAAAACAAACATAAAAACAACAGGGTGTATATATGCTCCTATTGAAAAATCCCTCACTTTCTCCTCCCTCCCTTCTTTCCTCTTTCTCACTCACTGAGTGAGAGCACCTAAATCACTTCGGGGAGGAACTAACCCCTTTCCTTTCTAATTAAATGTGCTGCCAACATCTCTGAAGGGCACCTGCAACCCAAGACAGTCCAGGTGTGATTTTGTCCATTAGTTAAACTGCGAAAAACAGAGTTACTTTGCCTGGAGGCTAGCCTTGATAGCTTTTATCCAGGCACAGTCCAACAGTCATGTTATTCCCATGGGAGTTGAGCCAATCTATGCTACTGCCTCCCATTGCTTGTCCTTGCTTTTCCCCTCCTCCTATCTGCCAGCAAAACTGCACATGTTGGTATAAACTAAATGTCTTTAAAAACCAACAACAACAACAAAACAACAAAAAACTAGAATACTTGGACAGAAAAAAAAGAGCAAAACAGAACAGTCTGCAAAAGGTACAATTTAAACCAAAGCACTTTGACAGAACCAAGCTGGGGAAGGACTATATTTGCTGTTTATGCTGGTAAATTTGAGGAGCAGGAACCTCTGCAGCAGGCAAGCAGCTGAGGATGAACCACATGACAGTAGAGCTGCAAACAAATGCTCATTCAAAGCAAGTTGTCAGAGCCAAGGTAGCTCAGAAGACATTTCCTGTAAAGGCTCAAGTTTGTAATAATCAGCCTACAAATGCAGGTAGCACATTCTTTTTCTAGGTCATAGTTATGACCCCTGCTACAAACCTCAAGCCCACAGAATGCAGAATAAACTGTGCCACCTGCACTCTCTGCATCTCTGTCTGATCTGCTCATTTGCCTTGCAGCAAATAAAATGCAGTGTTCTCTAAACTCTTTTACAAACGAACTATATATGATTTCCTGAAGTCTTCCCTCATAGTCCCCATTTTGAAATAGCAGTCTTCATGACTTCAAAGAACATAAACCCTCTTCGTTCTGAGCAAATTATTATTGCGATCAATGTGGCAACTCTTTCCGCAGTACTAACTTACACAAGATGCTATCACCATTATATCAAAATACGCCTTACTGGAAAAGAGGAAACTTGCCCTGTCTTGATCTGACTTCCCCAGAATTATTTCAGATTTGCTTGCATTATGTATGCAACCTGTACTTTCACAACATTAATGTTTCAGCTATTTACAGCTCCCAGTTGGGAAGAAATAAGACACACATCTGTGACTGTAGCTGTATCACTGGTTATAGCAGTGCTTTAGCATTCCTAATGCTAGGCTGTGCGCCTGAGTGAATCACAACTTCTTCTCGGGCAAAAACAGAGTTGCAATTTACCTTGCTCTACACCCGAGTTTCATGGAAAGAAAGTACATGCCAATACCTCCCCAGGTTGAACAAACATGGAACCAGAAGCCACAGCATGCCCTGACATTAGGTCTGTTCCTCATCATCATCACATACACACCTCCACAAGTCAGTCTAGCTAAAGAGTGCTGTCCTGCAAAATGGGAAGCGAGGAAAGAAGATTACAAAACACACTCTAAAGGTCAAACCAGTTTGCACAAGTGGATCTTGTATTTCACATTCTGTTTTAAATATTAAAGAGAAGCCCCAGTTTGCTATTACAAGCATGATCAGTCCAACCATTTACTACATGCTTATGCAGAAAAGATGAGGTGTATGAAGAACACCCAGGACCATGGTGAATCAACCTCAACAGTTTTGTAATATTGTTGACAGTAAATGAATGGTGTCCAGTACCTAAAATCAGTGTCACAGCCAAAGGCTGTGCTGCCATCCAGTGAGACCTGGACAGGCTGGAGAGCTGGGCCAAGGAGAACCTCATGAAATTCAACAAGAGCAAGTGCAAGGTCCTGCACCTGGGGAGGAACAACCCCAGGCACCAGTACAGGTTGGGGGCTGACCTGCTGGAAAGTGGCTCTGCTGAGAAGGACCTGGGAGTGCTGGTGGACAGCAAGTGACCCTGAGCCAGCACTGTGCCCTCGGGGCCAAGAAGGCCAAGGGTATCCTGGGTTGCATTAAAAGGAGTGTGGCCAGCAGGTCGAGGGAGGTCATCCTGCCCCTCTGCTCTGCCCTGGTGAGGCCGCATTTGGAGTCCTGTGTCCAGTTCTGGGCCCCCCAGTTCAAGAAGGACAGGGAGCTGCTTGAACAAGTCCAGCGGAGAGCCACAGGGATGATCAAGGGACTGGAGCATCTCCCTGATGAGGAAAGGCTGAGAGACCTGGGTTTGCTCAGCCTGGAGAAGAGAAGGCTGAGGGGGGATCTTATCAATGTTTATAAGTATCTGAAGGGCATCTGTCAAGATGGGGCTGGACTCTTTTCAGTGGTGCCCGATGACAGGACAAGGGGCAACGGGCACAACTTGGAACACGGGAAGTTCCACCCAAATATGAGGAAAAACTTCTTTCCTGTGAGGGTGCCAGAGCAGTGGCACAGGCTGCCCAGAGAGGCTGTGGAGTCTCCTTCCCTGGAGACATTCAAACCCCGCCTGGACGCGGTCCTGTGCCCCCTGCTCTGGGTGTGCCTGCTCACGCAGGGGGGTTGGACACAATGATCTCCGGGGGTCCCTTCCAACCCCCACAGTTCTGTGATTCTGTCACAGTAAGACACATTTTTCTTAGTTACCAAATGCCCACATGCCTGTCTCTTTCTTTATCACAGGAGGCTATGCTTTCAGGATAAATAATATTACTAAACATCCAAGTAGCACTGGGTGGAAATGATCTCCACAGAGTGTAACCAAATGGTAATTTTCTGAGGGTTCAGTTTTACACAAATCCCTGAGATGTCATCAGTAAGATGGGTTTTCCTTCTAGGGTAATCCACTGCACTGACCTTGTCATGCAGATATATTTTATGGACCGCCAAATGCTACTTGAGAGCTGATGCAAATTGGAACTTTGGGCACTCCAGTCATGAAGTGGGGAAATCCAGGCTGCGTTATTAATTTTTGCATATAAATAGTCACATATTTGCTGTGAAGAGATTGTTTTCTTGGGTCCCAAAAATATGAATCACAGAGGAATGGGGAAAAAAAGTGCAAGTTGTAGGGAAGTTGCAAAAGTTGCAGAGAAGTTGGGAAAGATGTCATACTTTAAAAAATAAATGCTGCAAAATACTACACTCTCCAGAAGCTACCACAGCCCTCCTAAATGCCTGTTTGCCACCTCCCTTCTTTCTCCTAAAAGCCTTTTAGAGGTTTGCAAATGTTGTTAGTGACAAGTAAGCACTGTGCTAGGAAGGAACTACTGTTCCTATTTATCCTGGATGTCTTGCTCATGACAGAAAGGGGTATCAAATCTTCACACAAATTGAATCAAATTACTAGCGAGTTCTTGTCTGCTACTTACCACAAATATAACATCAGCTACGCAGATCTTCACACTGATAAATTTTCTGCCCTCCATTTGTCTTTCTGCTATATTTTATGTAAAATTGGTATTTAGAGACACCCCCGGTTTTTAAAGAGACAATTGTTACACATGCCAAATTGTTTCTAGCCGTCAATAAAATCTTACCAGTGGGCCCTTGTGACTTTTTTTGATTTTCCATGAAATTAAAGGCTGTGGGGATGTTTACATATCTGAAATATAAATCCCACTAACGAGCACAGAAAAGAACATTCAGTTCTTCTTGAGCTATTAGGAAATACTTGCTTCCCACAAAAAAAGGCAAAGCATTTACAAGGTAGTCAAAATTCAGACACCATGGGTGTTGAAGCCAAGCCCCTCCCTTCCTCAGTTCACACACACAGGCACATGCACAGACACACTGGCCACCTCCCGTCACTTCCAAGCACAAAAGCAGTCGCTTCCTTCAAGCGCTTCCTGTGCAAATGGAAGTTTATCCTTCCACGTACCCAACGAGGTCCCTCTCTGACTGCTTTCTGTACCCCGAAGGTGCTCAACCCCTTACACTACCCCCATGCGCTGACATGACATGGTGTCTTCAAAAGGATCCTGTGAGACCTCTTCTTCAACGGGAAAAACAAGACACGCCAACCGCCCCATGCAAGCTGCCAGCACCTCCGCCTCCCTCTCTGGAGCACAGAGCAGCTGGCAGAAAAGGGGCTTTCATGGCAGAAAAGGGGCTTTCATGGCAGAAGGAGAGGAGAGGGCAGCTAGATGGCAAGAGTCAGGGGGACTGTTGCTTCCTCGGCCTCCCACCCGCAGGCATATCTGCCCTTCACATCCAGCCCTCCCCATGAGCCGCAAAGCCACCTCTCACTCTGCCCACTCAGGCCCACAGGAGCTAACTGCTGGGCAGCATTTGCAGTTTCACTACAGAGGAGCCCTCAAATAACTGACTCAGTCTCTCTCAGATCGTATCAGTGGAAAGGGCAATAATACTTGTGTGCGTTCAATTGCAAAAGATGACGGCAAAAGGCAGGCAACAATAAAAGATATAATTTCACTATATAGCAATAAAAGTGAGAAATTAAGGTCATGGCATGTGAAGACAATTCTGACTGTATTTCACTCTGATCCCTCCAGCCATGGCTTTGTAGAACTCAATAAAATAAGCCTCTTGAGCACCTCTAGCAATGGTGGTCGTGGCTTTCCTCCAGAAACCACAGGTCTGGATCCTTGAAGCGTGGATTAAACACTGTCAAACACAAATCCCTTCAGCTCAACTCTCGTTTCTTACTTTACCCACACCCTTAAGTGGCTACTTCCATTCACCATGTATTTTAGTGAAAGTGCTATAGATAAACTATTTGTACAAACTGTTTGTGAGCATTCAGTAAAGACGGCAAAACCCTGTGGCATCTCTCACAGGATCCTCTGTAAGACACCACATCACTTCAAGAGAAACTTAGGACTAAAACTTCATTTAATTTGCTTCTGCCCAGTACCAAGCAATACCTAGTGTTAGAAAAAAGCAAATTACATGACAGTATGAATGCTTATGCACACTATGTTAATACTAAAAATGGCCAATCTGCAAGCATAAGTACTCTCAACTTACTTTCTGAGATAAGATCACAAGCAATTTCTCCAAAATTCATAAAGTTGAGACCAAACTTGTCCCGGTTCCCTTCTATTCCCCAGCTGAACTGCAGACTTCACAGAAGGGCAGCCAAGAAGAAGAATGCCCTCTAATTTCCCATTAGTCTTTCTTTCCAAAGTTCATTTCTGGTCTAGTTTGCAAGTCTGCCTCACTGCATATGTACCAGCAAAACAATAGTCACTTTTCTATGCAACTTTTCTGTGTAAAATCGCTGTCCTGTAGAAGTATCAGTGTTTTTAATATCGTGTTCTCATCAATGAGTTTACAAAGCTATGGGATAATAATTAGAAATCTTTCTTACGTAGGCAAAAACACAAAGGCCACATTCTTCCTATTACTCACTACCTCCTGTTTACTAAATACAATTGAAAGTCATCCACTTTTCTCAGGAACAGAGAATAATTTAATGAACTTTTGCCAGGCACCCACACTTGAGAGAGAGTTTATAACAGAAAGACCTCATTCTAGCCAGCTCAGCTGCGTGCATTTTTATGTCATGTATTCACAGCCACAATACTAATATTTAGTGATAGTAATACTCAGGATGCAATCCTTTTCATAGAAATCCCCCACACTAACATACAGAGCTCAAAAGAGCTCTTCTTGCAAGCTTTCCTGAGAGAGGACACTGTCAGTATGGTATTATTTTTTTCACGTCCTTCTATGTGCATCAGAAGAATCAACAGTTTACCATGGTGGTCCTTATGTCCTCAAGAGAAGTCCTCCCAGTTGCTCAACAGAAATAACATCGATGCCAGGGAAAAAATAAATCTTTTGCTTTAAAGTCAGACCACTAGTATCTACTTCTGAAATGAGACGAAGAAATCTTTTATAACAGCTTGTATTTCAGGAACCTGGGGCTTAAAATACACTTACCTATCATGCAAGAAACCTGGCTTTTTAGTGCAATCTAGAATATTGCAGTGTCGTGTTTTGTGTTTTTTTTTTTTAATAATCAGATTTGCTGTGCAAATAACCTGCAGAAATGGACATGCTCTGTTATTCACCTCTGCCTGTAGCAGCTCTGCCATCTGGCACTAGCAAGTACTTATTTAAAAAGTAAATCTGAATTAAGGATCATGAACCCATTCCTTTCAAACTGTGTTTCACCTGAATGCAGAAGGTCAATTCACAGTCATGTGAGACATCAAACCTACCAATTCACTGCTGTTTATTTAAGCCTGCACAGCAAACTTAGAGGTACTCTGCTGCTTTAAAAGATGAAGCACCAAACTGAAATGAAAACTGAGCTAATCCCAGATTTCTATGTCCCTACAAAATACAAGGAGAATTCCGCACAGAAATAACATGCCATCATAATCCAGGCCATAATCTCATTTAACCAGAGCAAAATGAACTACACTCATCCATACACTAGCTCTGACTTGGCATGGGGACTATAGTCACGAAGGACTAGCCAAGTGGAAACTCAGACCCTGAAGGCAAATGGAAGTACCATCATTGCTACATTCACGTTACAGGCTGCACCCTTCACTCTATTTAAATTAGCACAGGCTCAAGAGCACACAAAGGTTTCAACAGACAACTGAAACTATGACTTCTTCTGTGTGATACAAAACCTCATGCAATGCAATGAGGTGGGAGCCCCTCTAACAGTTTGGGTCTTCCAGGGCAAACAGGACGTGTTCGCTGCCTCCCTCTGTGTCTCCCTACTTGAACTGCTGCAAGATTAAGTGAAGAGCTTTCCAGGACACTGTATAAACAAAGATGTAACAGTTCTTTCCCCTCCTCTTTAAAACCAGGCAAAAAATCTAATCGAAACAAGCAGACTTATTCAGATAACAGGAAAAGGGACAAAGCAGATGCCCTCTAGATGTATACACATATACAAATAAAAGACCCCCGAAACAACTGATGTAAAAATTGTCATTTTTAAAAAAAGATGAATTCTCCAACAAACAAGACGGTTCAGTAGTCATAGAATCA
>VZTV01017127.1:0-13832 GCA_013400875.1 Anhinga rufa | reverse complement strand
ATCCCAGGCAAAACCATGACACATATTCAACTGAGAGTCCCACCAAAAAGAGCTACATCTTTTCTTCATTGATCTAACATCTGCTTTGGAGACTGTTCAAAAGAAGTTTAATCTTCTCAGGAAGCAGCAGCAAAAAGGGCCTAAGAGTAATTTATAATTTTGCAAATATTTCCACTGATATCATAAATCAATTTATCAGCACTGGAAAATGTAAATGAAAGGCCACCAAATGTGTCTGGAGGACCTGAAGTTATGTAAATTTTTTTACCGCTAAACAATATTTTGGGTTTTTAGCAGTGTTGTTCTAACATGCTTGACTACAAATGTTTCTTTTAGTTCTCCCGCAAAACTGTTGTTCTGATCTAATAGGTTGAGTTTTTGGTGAGCAGCCAACAGGAAATTTAAGCCCATCCCCTTTAAAGAACTCAAAGATGTATCCCTTTAATAAAACAGGAATGAGGCATATGTAAACTTGACATCATTTTGAAAAGGCTTCAGGGCATCCTACTTCTCGTGATTTTTTCCACATATAATTACAGTCACATAAGAGAAACGTACTGAAATCCAGAATGATGGGTTTTTTCCATCAACTATATAATCTAATCTCAGATGAAACAAGTTCTCAGTTACATTACCTTCCCCCGACATACTGCCAAAAAAGCAGCTCCATTGGACTTAGGACAGACAACTTTATCATAGTAGGCATCCATTACCTAAAAGATAAACTAGTTTAAGCAAGAGCAAGAATGGTATTATCCTTTGCATATGCATAAGTAGAAAGCTGTACTAGCTAAATTTGACTTGTACACCGAGATCTAAAATGTCATTAATTTGGCTTAATATAATTTTCTTTACTTTTACTAATTGCAAATGTGAGAAGCCATTTACTTTGCAAAATCCTTACATTACTGTGAAATCTAGAATACATTTGGGTAAGCATAAAAGATTAATGTCAGATACTTGTGATGAGAAGGTAAAATATGGACTGCCCTGTGTTTCTGCAGATCCTTAGCTAAAATAGACAAACCAGGAAAGCAATTCAAGGATATTATTTACTCAAAGAAGCAAACAGAGCGGCTATAAACAAACAAGATGGCACTGCACAATTCTTTAACACGCAAAGTATGACAAGCTGGGAGGAAATGTCCCACAGAACATTAAAAGATGCTGACTACTGAAGTGACAGCTTTCTACCAACTCAGTTACTCTGTACATATATATGTTAGCCACTGTTACCTCACTCCATTTCGAATAAAGACTGTACCCTGCACAACTGGCCAAAAGAGTAAAGGAAGGATGCACAGAAGAACTATACTTCAAAGAAGCTCCCAGAGAGTTTTAATTTTATCCGAGGATAAAGTTTGGGTGTTTCACATCCAAACACATCTTAGAGAAGGCATTTAAACATAAAAAGTTTCTGAAAATGTTATAGGTATGTAATGCAAATAATCAACCTCTGCAAAGCTTCCTTTGTTCCTGGGTTCCACAAACATTGGCTTCACTTCTTCTATTCTTTTAGCAAAATCATGCTCCTGTTAAACAAATAATGAACATATCAGAAATGGCCATGTGAAAGTAAGCACATACCAGAAGCACCCACAAGAAAGGAAATGCTCAGGAGTGGTCACCACAGACTTCTCCAAAACAGCCAGTTCCTCTTTTGCCAAACACAGGAAGAGACAGAAGCAGAAACACACAATCCTAACACTAACACAGATTCCTTGCAGTTGGTGCAACTCAGACACATGCAGATGGGATATCCATTTCTTTTCCTTCCAACTTGCAAGTTCCCAACATCCACCTCCCAGAGACCCACTCTGCAGTATGACACCTCTGTCCCAGCATTTGCTTTTTAAGGAGGAAGAGCATTTAAACCAGAACTGTTCTACCAAGTCTCATCAGGGACACTCAAGTCATAAGCACTGCAGTTAGAAAAGTTACAGCTGCAACAGCTACAAATTACAAATAAAGAGAAATGCTCACATTGGGATTTTTTTCCCCCTGAGAGTTGAAACACTTAGATGAACTATAATTTGGAGATTTAATGAAGAGAAGTCTGGTGAAATTAAATGAACTCTGAGATCAGATCATATGAGAAAAACGTATTAAGACTCTTTTGGGTTTGGTTTCTACAACACTGCATTTCAGTGTATTGTGAACAACATAAAAGAAGCCTGGCCTGGGTTTTTACTTTCCAGACTTTACAGTGTACTTATTAACAACTAATTTTTAACGAGCATGGTTAGATAGCACAACTACAAACTAACTGACAAAGACAGAGTAGTTAACATACTCTCCAATATTCCAGGCTCTTATCCATGACAGGATACGATGGGAAGAACACCAGCAGTCCATGTGGTACAACTCGCACAAGGTTACCTGCAACAAGATAGGCGAGTGTAGAGTTGAGGACTTTTTAATCCTGGGATGGAGTACACAGACTGCAGAGGAAAAATAAACTAACAGCATGGGTTCCTTCCAAAATCTTTTTTACTTTCTTGACTTGAATGTTCGTGTATTAGAAGTTGTTTTATTTTTTTTAATAATTTCAATAATCTTGTTATCAAGATATAAACTTTAACACAGATGCCTAACTAGCTTTCTAAAGTGTAGTGTTAACAGGATAAAAAAAATATTATGAGCTACACCAAACACTATAGACGAAAGAGATACAACATCATCTGCCATATTTTCCCTTGTTCCAGCAGGATCTATTTTTAGATAATTTTCTCCACTCTTTGTCCACTGCAGTCTAAATGCTCAAAACAATGGATGAGGTACCACAAGATTGCTTTTGAGAGTTTTCTGGTCAAATAATATATACACTTTTCTAGTCAAACAGTATACACTTTACTGAAAAAAAAAATTAATCTGGTATTTTGTGAAAGCATTTTTTGAATTTCACTTTTTAGGCCAAGCTGAATACCTCAAAGCACTCTCCTCCATTTCCTTCAAACATTTCTAGATTTAACAGATTCCTTTCAATCTTATCTTAGCCAAGCTACACAAACACTATTCTTTTACTCTGTCTTCATGTGTTAAAATCTTGTAGTTTTATTATGTTTGTAAAACATTACCAAAACAACAAATGCTGACTTAAGGCAGGCTCAACATGGTGCCTTTAAAAATATCAAAAGAAATTGCATTGACTTCTTGTGATCCTTAATTGCTCTGCAAATGATGCTTGGCTGCATCACCTCTGTGCATTGATTCTTCTAGTTTGCGCCACTTTCTGGCCATGTTTAGGGACCACATTTTTGACCCAAATACAAACATCTGACAATAAAAAATTAACTCCTAACTTGGAAATATTAAACCAAGGTCTCAAACTCATTTTTGTATGCAATTACAGTAGCCAGCTGCCTGAGCAAACAGAAGCATACACAACCAGACAGCATTTGGATATGCAATGCAATCCTTCACCTTTTCTGTCTTATTACATCCTTTAGTATTTCTCCTTCTAGGAGATTTCTAAAAATCTTGTGCAACAACCCATTTCTGAGATCCGCACACTTCACTTACCAATTGTTTTCCCCAGAGAAGATAAATAATCCTCTGAAAACCTACAAAGAAGAAAAATCAAGTAACATCATTCTATTTCCTTTTCTGTTTTTCATACACATAGACTTCCTCTGATATTCATCTAAAACAGCATATCCATACTCCCAATTGCACTCCTTCCTGTGGCAAGCAACCATACCAAGGACACAAAATTAGTAATACCTTGACCACACATTACTATTACTATCAAATATTCTTATTATTAGCACTGAAGATGATCTAAGCTTTAATATTATCAAAATGTAACAAGTGAAAATGGGCAGCCATAGACTTTTATGATTAATACTAACAATTTAAGGGTGAATGTTTTGCTGGAAAAGTCTGTAGATGCTACCAAGCCTGACTAATTTTACAACTATTTAAAAATTATTGATGGATTAGGTATGGTGAGGCTGCAGGGGCAAAATGGGTGAATTTGGTTACTATGCTTATTATTTACTTGTGGCATAAGCCAAGTAAATCACTTTTGCTTTGACAGAAAAAGTACTGCTTTACAATGAGCAGTATTTATCTGTTTCTTCCAGCCCTGACTGAAAAGTCACCTGTTCTCTCGTGCCTTTATGTTTCTTTTTAGCACCCTGTAGTTCTGCATACTGTTTTCCCAGGAAACTTACAGAGAAAAAAAACCAAACATAATTGTTTTTATAAGACCTATAAATACTGGTATCACCACACAGACATTGTCAAAACACAGCAAACACTGTGAATTCCCTTCCTTCAAAAAAAAGGTGTTGGAGATCCCCAACCTTCACCCTTTGAAAGACAGTATCTTCAACAAAATACACTGAAACAGCACACTAAGCTTCTGAAAATGAAAAATACAGTCTGAGGGTTTTCGGAAAACTTCTCCTCTGTAAAAATCAATTACAACTGCTGAATCCCTTTCCAGTTCTGTGGAACATCTGGCCGTTTTTTTTTTTTTCCCCCCTTCACAGTAAAAGCTCTTTGAGCTTACTTTTAAATTATTTTTCTGTGTTGCTGAAAAAGAGTCAGGCCTGCAGCAGGCTAAATTACAGAATTCTCAGCCAGAGGCTTGTCTATAATGTTGAAATAGATATAAGAATGTGCCAACATATAAAAATGTGTCTAATGCAGGAAGAAAGTTAAATGGAAGAACACATGTATTGTACACACGGAACCGATCATCCTTTCAAAATAGTACAGAAGGACTATATCCCTGAACACAGTACTAGCACCAATGATGTCACTCTTTAGTAACTTCAGAGAACTGGCAAGCACAGAACCTTCTGCCATGTGCATCAAAGCATGAAACTGCCTTTTAAAATTATGCACAGAGATGCCACTGAGACTATCATATTGCACAACAGAAGTCAATATACAATGAAATCAAGTTTTGGCCTTCTGTGCTGGCAGTATATTCTGCTGGCAGCAGAAGCACTGTCTTCTCTGAAGAACAGAAAGACACAGGCAAAATTGTGGAAGACCAGAGAAAAGCAAGAAAAAATATGATAAGCTTGACAAATATTTGGATCTAATTTCCTTTCCTTTCCAATGCAGAGGTAAGACAGAGGCCGGTCATGGTGACAAGCTTTAAATATAAAAATAGTTGTTGCAAAGGCCAGTCATGTTTCAAATCAATTAAGCCCTCAGCAAAGAAATTTAAGATGGGGCTCCATGTCAGTGAGGGTGGACTGCTCTGTAAGGGACAGGGAGGTGGTACCTGAGCATGGTATGAAGGCACGGAGGGCAGGGGTCTTACCAGCCAGGGCCCAGATCCACACTAACAGAGCAAGGCAAGCAGGAAAGACTCAGGCAAAGTCATGGTGACGGAGAAGGTTCAAGGTAAAGCCAGGAATGCAAGTCAGTAAACCAGGAGGAGGTCCGGTGACAGTAAGGAGTGTCAGAGTCCAGGGATGGCAAGCCAGGTCCCGGGAAGTCAATCACTAGGTCAGGGTCAGATCAACAGGGTCCATAGCCAGGTGTAGTTATGATGGAGCTGGAGGCATACTTCTACAGCTTGGACTACAGTGACTGAAGGCCTATGCCAGACCTTAAGTGGAGCTCCTGAGTGATGGTTGTGGGTGGAGGTCCCTGCTGAGGCTGGTCAGGGCCAGTAAGGACTGTTAGTGCACTCAGTGCCCTGACATTTGATCCCTTCCAGCCCTCCAGGTTTAAATTTTCAACAGTAGTGGTTAAAGTGTGTTGTTATTCAGCACAGTGTTTATTCAAGAAAAGAACTACAGAGACCACTTATTTCATTAGCACCCTCCTGTAAGCAGAAACCCAAATGTCAGAACCCAAGACTTCAAAGCAGAATTCCACATGGATGTTCATTACCTTCTTTCATAGGTAGAAGTAAGTACAGCTCGATCAGGTCCCTTAGGAATGATCCCAACCCAGAGCTGGTGTTTATCAATAACATGAGGATTCTCCAGGCAAACAGGAAAAGGGCTAAAGAAACACAAAAGTAAGATCCCAGTCACAATTACTATATGATTTTCTACTGGCTACCAGTCCAGAACACTCAAAAATCCTGAGATTAAACCTAAAAATCACGAGAACAGATTGTGCATTTCTGGTAATGGTACTGTCCACACATCTAGGTACTTACATCTGCATTTCCATTGTAAATGATGAGAGTGGAGAGAGAGTCCCACTGGTAAGGATAATTGTCCTGACTCCCTGCCGAACAAGCTCATGCATGCTGTATCCAGGGCTGAAACACCAGTAGCTTAAGGTCTTTCCTGTATCAAAATAAAAACCCAAACCATTAAGAAGCAAGTCTGTAAGTGGAAAAATTGGAATATGACTAGCATGTAGCACTCTGTATCTGAACTTATGTAATTTTACCTTCAGATGCTGACCGTTTTATTTTCAGATGTATGGTATGTTCTGCTTTGGTCCTTCCCAGATTTAATGACTAAACCCATTCAAAAATTAGTTTAAAGGGTCATTGTTTCCTCACACCTTAAGTAGATTATACTTTTAGTCAAAAGACAGTTATAGAAAAGACAGATCATCAGATCTTCTTGTCAGCAAGTAACAGGCAGATTGAGCAGAGAAAACTACTCAGTCCTCCATCCACTGATTCACTTCCCTCTGTCAAGGACAATTGGAAGGGGAAGCATGGTGGAAGAGCTGCAGAATACTGCAATGAAAGACAAATGACTGAAGTTACTAAAAAATATCTCTACGCCTGCTCATGCTTGAAAAGACAAGAACCCCCTTCTCCATCGGGAATTTCCAATGGCTATAAACCTTTTACTTAAACTTTCAATTTTCCCACCATCAACTGCCAAACCTTTCAACTTCTGCTCAAATCTCTTGTGGGATGTGGATATACAATGTGCATGACGCTGAAAATCTGGCATACTATAAATTATCAACAGAAAGGATATAAAGAAGAATGGATAAATCACACTAGTCATTTCTTTCATTGCTCAGCTTATAGTTGTACCATTGGCAGTCCTGCTGAAAGCTTAGCATCAGCTTTTCAGAGACACCCAAAGGAACAAGGGAGTGAAACAATCACCTAGGTCAAGAACAAGAGCAGGCAAATAAAACAAAAAAACTAGCATCCACATATCATGTGCATGTCTTTTAAATGTACACGCTTCATTCAAAGACTGTGTTTCCAAAAAGGAGCTGACAGTTTCAGGAAATTCCCAGTAACGTGTGCCCAGTGAGTCACTCACTGCTTAGAATTACAACATTTATTTTAAGCTAAAGTTTTATCCTTCCATCTCATTTGGGCAAATCCATCCAGATTGTGTCCAGATTCTAGAAGAATCACATTCCAAAGTTTACCTAATTCTGTATCTCTTTAATTCACACTAAGAATTGGTGCAAATTACAGTTAGGAGCTGTATACGGACAGGTCAGTAAGTATCTACAGACAAGAGCAAAGTCACTTAGGTCAGGAGCCTAAGAAATTCCAGCATAAAAGCAAACTGTGTTGATATGGGATGGCCTAGAAAAGAACACCAACCAGTCACATTTACCTCGCCACTGTTCAGTTTGAAATATACTTCTCTAACCTGGCAGGATGACTGCCCTGGTCTCGGAGAAGCTGGAATTGTAGTACGTTTTTAGCCTGGTGTTCTGCAATTATGTCTTTAAGCTCAACAATATTAAATCCCTTTTAAAGGTCTGATTCACGGGCAGGAACTGTTGAATGTTACACAAAGTATCTCTCTGTAGCAGCTTTTTCCATTCCTGGAACAAGGACAGCTAACCCATAGAGAAATGGTTTGCTAATAGTTTACAACATGGTGATTTAGAGCAAACCAAGAGTAAGAGCATTTTACCTTAACGTAAAACTGCAACAGTTCAATATTGCATTCGTAAGTGGCATCTGTGCACTGAACAGAGCTAGGTCAGTAATCTCATCAGCTATCCCAAGCTAGGCCACTTCTCCTCACCAATTACAGTTTGTGGAGAATTACACTTGAGTGAATAATTTCCACAAAATCCTTTGAAAACAGCTATTATTAAAAGGTTTGCATTATTTCTACGCAATCTGCTATACCACTACAGGAAACCAGACACTTGATCAGTCTTGCCTGGCCTCTGTTAGGCTTGCATGTAGTGCAAGTCTCAACAAATTGCTAGCCTTTTGCATAGGTACTTGCAAATATCACTTTTATTTGGAAAGCAAATATATCAGTATGTGTCTACTAAATCACAAAATAATTCTGTGACTGCTTTGTATTGTTATTGTGTATAAATTGTCAAAACCATGCAATAAAGCTAAAGTGTTTCTATTAGCCTTTTCCTGCACACATATTTAACAAAATCTACTTAGATTTATTCCTGTAACTTCAAATTCCAGTTGAACAATATCTCAGGAAAACAATATTTGTAGATTACTAAACAGCATGCTTCTGTTCAGAAACAGACAGAACAGAACTGACTTCGTGGAAATGCTTAAGGGGGTGTTATGAAACCACTAAATTAATGGAAACTAATTCTTTGAAAAAATGTTACTTTCGTCCTTAAGAAAAAGACTTCTGCGAAACAAATACTTACATTCTCAAGAGCATTTAACTGAGTAATTAAGTAGATAGTTATGAGGCAAGGTATTTACAAAAATCCTTGGAGAGTATTCTATTAAGAAGGCTTAGGCAAAGGGATCTGCACCTGTCTTCTCTAATCAGAAAATGTTTTGTTTTCCACCTAACTGTATTTATTAAAAAACAAAATTCAAATATCAGAAAGAATAGATGTTGAAGTCCAACAAAGCCAAGCTTGATGCTGCTTTGTAGGAGCCTTAGGATAAGCCTTTGACTCAGAAGCCAAGTTTCTTTTCTTCTAAATATGTTGTTTTGAAACACAGTTATATTGAGGTAGTTCCAGATACCAAGTTCTGCAGAGCATAAGGAACAAAATAGGTGGAAGGAGAGAGACAAGGAGAGGGAGAAATCTCAGTAGAAGGACTGAAAAGTATAGTCGAGGCTGAAACTATCAAGAAGTGACTGCATGCCCTGAAGAACTTAGGAAGTTTTTCAAAAAAAGATCATATCTCAGAGAAGGTAACAGTGCCCTGAGGCTGTTACCTGGTGTGGCATTTCCTGGCTAAGAACTCACATTCTCAAGCATTATTTCTCTGGCACATCACATGAACCTTCACCACAGAGCTTCAGAATGAGCCAACCAATTATGACTCCTCCACTATATATGAGTAATTTCAACAGAGATTAAGAACTTTCATGGAATTTACTCTTATAATACCTTTGGCATGCATTTTCAATATCATATCTATACATGAACATCCTTCTTGTAAGAGGAAGTTACAGCCTTAGCAACACTAATTTTGTGTTTAACACACCACAGTTACACAGAGAAATATAGCTGATATGAGGATAAGTGCAAGTTCCTGCACCTGGATCAGGGCAACCCCCGCTATCAATACAGGCTGGGGGACGAAGGGATGGAGAGCAGCCCTGCGGGGAAGGACTTGGTACTGATGAGCAAAAAGCTGGGCATGAGCCAGCAATGTGCGCTCGCAGCCCAGAAAGCCAACCGTACCCTGGGCTGCATCCCCAGCAGCGTGGGCAGCAGGGCGAGGGAGGGGATTCTGCCCCTCTGGTCTGCCCTGGTGAGACCCCACCTGCAGCGCTGCATCCAGCTCTGGAGCCCCCAGCACAGAAAGGACATGGACCGGCTGGAGCGGGTCCAGAGAAGGCCATGAAGATGATCAGGGGGCTGGAGCACCTCTGGTGTGAGGACAGGCTTGAGAGAGTTGGGGTTGTTCAGCCTGAAGAAGAGAAGGCTGCGGGGAGACCTTATTGCGGCCTTCCAGTACTTAAAGGAGATAGGAAGGGTATAAGAAGGATGGGGGCAATCTTTTTAGCAAGGTCTGTTATGACAGGACAAGGGTAATGCTTTTAAACTAAAGGAGGGTAGGTTTAGACTGGATATAAGGAAAAAATATTTTACAATGAGAGTGGTGAGACATTGGAACAGGTTGCCCAGAGAGGTGGTGGAGGTTCCATCTCTAGAAACATTCCAGGTCAGGCTGGACAGGGCTCTGAGCAACCTGCTGTAGTTGAAGATGTCCCTGCTCACTGCAGGGGGGTTGGACTAGATGGTCTCTAAAGGTCCCTTCCAACCTAAACCATTCTATGATTCTATAACAGAACATTTCATAAACCTCAATGTCAATCCTACAGGGGGATTTCCCATTCTTGGGCTGGTCTGAATAGTTTCTCTATACCAATACAAGCAACCATTCCACAACGGAGATTATTTTCTTTCACTGGAATAACTGCACTGGAAGAACTCCAGCAGTGCACAAAGCAGCACTGGTACAAGAGTGTTTTATATTGAGATTGCTTATGTCGCCTCCCCTTTAGAAGTAACTATAAAAGTGAAAAGCACCTCCTTGACTCATAGTATCCACAATGGAGCTGTACTTGGAAACATAAAACTGCAAAGGAACACCCTCAAACAGTCCTAGAATTCTTCAGCATAAAGTCCCAAAGCCTTAAAAACCCTACCCTGTGTTAAGACAGCTCTGTGGCAACACTAATGCTCCAAGTCTTTTCATGTTGCAGAAGATGACCAAAAACCCCCTACATCCAAACCACCCACTGGTTCTCCGCTGAGTTGAGGAAAAGAAGAAAAAAAGATCTTTCCCAATCCCACATCTACCGATACTTTTAACTTGGACTATGGCAACAAGGCATACTAATCATGCACTTAAGACTTTCCAGCTCTATAAGGAACATTACTATGCCATTTGGGTTTAAAAAAATGTTTGCATATACACAGATCTGGAACATGCCCTCATTGAGTTATTCTGTTCAGCCCTTTATTCCTCAGAGTCACTTTTAACATTTAAGATAACATGAGTGAAACACCACTTAAAATCCTACAATGACATTCCAAAATTTGCCTGAGGACTCACTGTTCACAAATGTGAAGTAATGCAGATTGGGACGTCTTCAATCATTTTCTCTCATTTGAATCAGAAAGGAGCCATTGAGTACTTTTCAGCCAGCTTTAGCATGACCCTCCCTATGACCAACTCCTGTACCTTGTTTTTTTGCAGACGATGAATTCCAGAGATCTGTCCGTTGTTTCTTCTTCTGATTGCTGTTATCCAGATGAATATGTACCTGAAGGAAAATAAAAGAAATATTTCTAGAGATGGCTACAGAAATGAACTTGCATTTCATCCCTCAAAAACGCTAGCCCATATCAAGGGTAGTTAACATAATTAATGTCACTTTTACAGTGTTAGTAAGGTCATACTATTTCCTGACTGTCTTTCCTATTTTGTTTTCAGTCTTTCATAATGTATCTAACAAGGAGCAAAGAAGTATATCACCATTTAACTAGCCATTTTGAATCAGTTTATGGGAGCAGCTTTTCATGGGCTGCCCTGAGCACAGACAAAGAACCCAATTATTTGGGTATTGTCCACCAGAATAAAACACACAGACTAGGGCTATTGTGTTAGATTTGCTTCATTTGGGAACAAAAATAGTATCAAGTCTTAAACTTAATATGAAAGTTACATTTTATCTAAAAAGATCTGTTCCTAAAATTCATTACAGCATCACAGCCCATAAATCCCAAACCCTGAATAAATTGTAAAGGACTTCGGGGCAGAGGTTCAGTGGCTCTACTATACTTGCTTGGTAATAGGCCAAACTAAAGTCAAGAGAACAGATTATTGGAAGAACACATCAATTCTTGCATAATATGCAATATCAAAGTTTTCAATAATTCACATTTGCTACACTTCCCTAATTTCATTTTAGAGTTTCTTTAAAAATCACTGTGTAGCTCCCCTTTTTCCTTGGAACCTAAACTAATCACAGTTCCTTTGGTGTTTTTTTTGGGTTTGTTTCCCCCGCCCCAGAATAACTTACATATCATTCTTGTAATCAACATCATCATTTGCTATACTATCCACACCCTTCTGAGTCTTGGATACACTAAGTGCAGACATTAAATGTCAGCAAGGAAAAACGTAGAACACAAAGCATCCCATACCTTATAATATTTAGATATCGACTGATATGGCATGAAACTTGTTGAGCCTTCTGGAGGATCGGTGTTGAATACTGTCTGAAAAATGGATGTAAATAAATGGAAAGATTTAACAACTGTTTCCAGAAAAATCCCCAATGTATCTTTGCACTGATAAGTATGTCCACGAAAGTTACTGCTGTGATAACCTTAAATATATCTCCTTGCTCCTGTTATTAAATAAAGACAGAGAATCTTGAATAAATAAATTTTTTACAGGCAACTCCTGCTAACCACATGGCTTTCTCATTGTTCCAAAAAAAAAAATGCAAACCAATATCTAAATATATTCAAACTATACAAATGATGGTACTATTCACACTGTTCATGACTTCTGGCTGTGGATAAACAAACACACTACACGTTCATGAGATCATAGAGTCACGAACTGAGCATAAAAGAACTTTTTGAATTCCCTTAGTTTAAAATTTCAGCCGTGATACCCTATGCTAATAATATGCTGCTTAGAAAAAAAAAATCAAGTTGTAATCATATCTAGTTGTCCATATATTAAATTAAAAGCTTCTATCAACTCTTCTGCACAGAGTTTTATGCTTCTTCCCCCTTCCTGTGTGTGATGTCTTATGACTAAGGGTGATGCTCTTTCAAACATATGGCATTCCAGTGCAACTTCAATGAAAACAGCTGTGGTTCTCAAATATTTATAACTTCTTTTAATTTTTCTAAACAAAATTTCTTCAGACGCTTAAAAGGAATTATCCAAGCTCGCAGAAGTATCAGCTAGTTGCAACAAGATGTTCTCCACCAGTCAAAAGAAAAAAAATAAATTAGTACAATTCCTGGAAATATTAACTTCTGAAAAATAGCCAAAAATAGGAGGTAAAAAAACAGAATTTAGTAAGGGTTATTCTAAAAGGAAGAAAAATCCCAACCCTATTATTAATGAAAACAAGCTGGTTATAAATTAACTCTTGAAGACAAAGGTCTGTAACAAGAAAGCATTGTGTTTAACCAAGGAAGACTCTGTGACCTTGTCCTACTTAAATATATCTCAGATAACAAACTATCATGTGGAGGATGATCTGCAATAACTCTCCACGTGCATGTCTTCAGCAGCAGAAAAGGGATCTTAACTTTCAGCGAAAGACTGCTCCTCCAATTCAAATCACCTTTCATCTATCCACAGGTTAAAAGAGGACACACAGACAATTATCCCCAGTCCTGTAGCACACACTAAAGTCTGCGCTCCGATCACTGGGATCAGGAGACCTGGCTTCTACTCATCTCTCAGCTTCGAAGCCCTGGGAAACTAATTTAAATTAAGCATTCCTCACCTTCCCCACAGAAGTACTTCGAGTACAAATCATTTTGGTATCAGTATATGCCAATTGCTACTACTGTATCAGAACACACATATAGATTTTGTTGAACCACTGCTGTAAAAATGAAATACTGTGAATGCCACTGCGAATACACCCTCACAGACATCCATGCATTCAATGAGTTCAGTACTGCAAACCTACCAGGACCATTCAAAATACAGCTAGATAACTTCTCTTTATCATGAAGGTCTGCAAAGTTTGAATACGTTTCTTCATTTTTAGTTTTACACAGGGTGTTAATTCTGTGGCGTCCTTTTGGACATCTATGCTGCTCTCCNGTCCTTTTGGACATCTATGCTGCTCTCCACCAGCATAACAGGTGCAACATGACTTCATACACTACTACTAGACAACGTAAGCACAGAAAGTCCTATTAAATAAGAAAAATGAATCATCTATAGGAATTACTGTGTTAACTTGAGCTGACTG
>VZTV01017124.1:22225-33266 GCA_013400875.1 Anhinga rufa | reverse complement strand
GCTTTTACAACATTTTAGAAAAGTACTTAAAAGCTTTGGCTTATTGAAGAACTGTAATTCCCCCATGCTAATAATTTTTGTGGGACTTTGAACTTTCTCTCCATCTCTCCCTTCCTCTCATGCATCCCTGTAGAAAGCAGCCCCCCGACCTGTTGTGCTGTGCCTTGTCAGCCCTGTTTCTCTGGACACAGTGTGCTCTGACCAATCTATATGTGAATGTACCTATAGTAGGATGGCTGGATGCAGCAAACTACTTCTCTGGTGCTGGATTCCCCTGGGACTTTCACAGAGCCCTGTATCCCTGTTTGACTTGTGTGGCTTTTTTGTAAGCAAAGAAAACTTGCCACTCCCAGCTTTCCTCCTTTGCCCTCCCTGCTAAGATCATTTCCTTTCAGTAACCAAAGGGATGGCTGTTTTTGTTAAAACTTCAGGCCAAAACAGAGAGCGTACAGAAATGCCTTCTGTCCGTTTCTAAGGGAGAATCATGCACCTGTAAAATGAACTACCATGTGCAGATACCCCTGAAGGTGATGAGATGCTTTAATTATATTTGGAGCACCAGCACTCTCTGGTGCTTTGAAGCAGGTTCCCAAAGAGAGATATTTAATCAAATTTATGTTTATTTCAGGCTTACCCTCTCTAGATCCATCCAACAGCTCTACAACTTCTTCTTCAGGTCCTTTGACAGGCTTTTCAGCAAACATACAAGGAGCACGGGTTTACCTTCAAGGGCCAGCGCCTGTTGGGACTCCCAGCTTTAACAGACAGCATTTTTCACCACATCCTTGGACAAGCGCAACAAATTCATGTAGGAACTTCATGGGTCTGTCTTAGTTAACTATAAATTCATAGCTATTGTCTTAGTATATTTGTAACTTGATGGGAAATAACCCAGTGATGTACAAAATGCTTTCCAATTGCTTATAGCAGCTGTGAGGATGGCGTGCAAGTCCCAAGCTGTACTATTTTGTGTTTCTTCCCATGTAAAATGCCACTAGTTCTAGTAACATTACTAAAGGCATATTTGGGCAAAAAAAAATCAGTCATCGTAGGCTCTGAGAGGAGAGGGCATGAAGCTGTGGGGGAGCGGAGGTGCTTATACCGAGCTAAAGATTCCCCTCTAAGTAGTATGAGTGTAATAGTAGGTGAAAATGTCATGTTTGCTATGGTTTGAAGTTATACTTGCCTTTTTTTTCCTTTTCTCTTTTTTTTTTTTTAATTGGGATTCTGGAATTATTTCGTGTTACTTAAAATGTTCCAAAATCTTTAAGCATCATCCGTGGTAACAGTGGGTTTTCCTCCTAATGGGAAGAACATGGAAGTAGCTTTACAGAAAAATATGGGTCGTTGATTCAGAATCTTAAGTGAAGAGGCAACTTCACTGCAACTTCATTGCCACTCTGAGCTTAAGAACCAAAATATTTAAATGAGTGCTTAAAGGAAGTTGGATTTCCCAAGAAGACTCAGTGACACTTCTGAAGTTGGTGGGACTTAATGCTCTTATATTACACATGTGGCTTTGGGAAGCTGTCTAATTTCTCTTCTGCTGGAAGTGGTGGTTACCAAAACCAGGCTGTTTAGATATTTATGGTATTTTGGCTGATGTTTTCACCTCTTCCTGAAACTCTTCCATGTTTCTTATTCTTTCTTGTAATTTAGATGTACTGCTATGTCATGAGAATATCACATGATTCTGATGGCTGAAAGCATTTGTGTTATAATGTTGATTTTAGAGTTAAAATAAACTCTAAACAGAATTTATGTGAAAGACTTGAAGAATGCTTGCTAAAAAAGCCTTTAAAATTTTTTTATCACTTGCTTTGAGATAATATCGTGGGGATAGAGCAGGTAGTATTTATGCTTGCTAGCTTTTGTGCCTTGTGTGTAATTAAGCAAGAGAAATACTCTTTTCAGCAGGTGAATCTCCTATTCCATCAGTTTCCACAGGATCATCTTCGCCCCTTTCAGCTGCTTCTGCACCTTCCAACTTGGGCCAGCCAAAAACGGGTAATGCCAACCAAGATCGAAAGGTACCCCCTCCCATTGGGACAGAAAGGCTTGCTAGAATTCGACAGGGAGGATCTGTCACTCCTACGCCCTTAGGAACCAACTTCACAGCTCCTGTCGGTCATAGCGGTATTTGGTCCTTTGGAGTTAACAGTGTATCTGGTAAGTCTGTTGTACAGCCCGGAGTAGCCTAAAGAAACTTCTAGGGCTTTTTGGAAGTACTGCATTTGAAAAGAAAGTTGGGGAGGAGGAGTAAAGTTCCACAGTCTGTAATCAACCTTCATGTAGTACGCCCTGAAGGGAAAACTGGCATCAGTGGTGGGAGAGTGTATATCAATGAAAGTGCTGTGGTTTTCTCCCCTAATGTAGGTGGTTCTCATCCAACCTAGATTATCTATCAGCATACAGTTGTAAACCCTGAGAACAGTTCAGAAATTTCATATTGTCTATTGAATGGTAGTTTGCTTTCCATTAACATTTTAAAATGTTAGTTGTGGTGCAGCTAATGCATCCAGAACCACGTAGTTGTGGATGCTGATTTTTGCACTGATCTCCTCATGACTCTTGAATAGTATGGGGTAACTTCTGTTCCAGGCAGCTCCAGTTTCAAAAGGATGACTTTGAAACAGCTGAAGTTTTACATTCAGTTTCCTGATAGTTTGAGGTTCTCATGGAAAGGAAGAGCTGCAGTATTTTTGAGGTGTAAAGTGTTTCCACTGGTAACTTTAAAGACAAATGTTTATAGTTCTGTATTTGTTATATTTTTCAGTGAAGCCCTCCATACTTCGGTTAACTTAGTGTCTCAGCATTGCTGTGTTTTTTCAAGAAAGGCTTGTATGTGCTCACAGACAATGCTTGGAGGTTTATTGGATCTTAGCTGTTCTGCTGTGGACACATGAAACTTGCAGTTACTAGTAGTTGCTGTTATCTCCACACTTGTCTGGAGGATCAAGATGAATGTACATGGAGATGGCATGTCATGTGCCTGGCCAAACTTCCCTGGCCTCACCAGTGTCTCTTCTTTCCCTATTTTTGACCCTGTCATAAGTGTAACTTCTTTCTGTGTTCCTATGGTACATGAGAGGATGTGGGAGCTGGAGGAAAAGAAAGTGTGTGTGCACATGTAGCCAGCCTTATATAGTGTTGCCTGCTGCAGTNTGCAGTTTCCCTGTGAGAGGCCTTGATGCTACAGATAAACTTGTGTGTTTGCATTGTCTGTAATGGTGTATTTGCCTGACAACTGCAGGTATCTTCCTGCTTTGGGTAGGCTGCGGAAGGTCTGCCTTTGCTCAGAGCAGGGCCATAAGATACCTCTGCAGCTCTGCGTTTTCAGGGAGCCTTTGGATGTATGTAGGTGTGTGCAGCTGCTGAATTCTACTTCAGAGTATCTTCAATGAATTGTAATTAGCCATTTTCAATTTCCTTTCTAGAAGGCTTGTCAGGTTGGTCTCAGCCTGTCATGGGAAATCATCCGATGCATCAGCAGCTGTCAGACCCAGGCACGTTTTCTCAGCATCAGCCAATGGAGAGAGATGATTCTGGAATAGTGGCTCCCTCAAATATTTTCCATCAACCGATGCCAAATAGTTTTGTGGATTTTTCTAAGGTAAGTAAGAGAGTTGTATTTAGTCTATAAAATGACAAAGGACTGACTTTGTATCTCCTGTTCTGCCTATTTACACTCTGTGTGCACCTTTTCTACCACTGCTTGCCGCACCCAGTCCTGAACTTCCTTTCATCCTGGTACTGACTAGAAAAGGTGCCCAAGCCTGGTGGCACATTTAAACAAAACCATAATTTGTAGAATGCAGATGTTCTCTTGTCAAGTAGCTGAATGCCTCCGTTGCTCTCCAGTGTTTCCTTTCTCAGAGGCTCAGTCGCTCAGAAACATTTCATATGGCTTGCTCAGCTCTTGAGGCTGATTAAAGGTTTGCTCAATGCTTTCAGTACAAATCATGCCCGTGAATACTACATGCCTTTCTTAAGGAAGCAGCAGGATGAGAGGACCACTTGTAAGTCTGTGCCTTGTATGTTAATGCTGGCAAGTAGCTTGAGGCAGACAGATGTAGCCAAGCCGTAGTCAGCTCAGCAACCACTGGAGGAATGTCCAGGACAATGTGCAAATAGCAGACCTGCTTTTACAGCATGTTTCAGAAGTAGATGTAGCATGTGCTTTTGGGATCTTCTAAATTGCAGAGCAGCAATCATTCAAACATGGGAAAGAAATCTTATAACTGCAAAAAGCTGCTCTGTAACTTGCTCTTTCTGAGCTGGAAGAATATTTTAGATGGCCATTAGTAATTTATAGAAAAAAATCTTCCACTCAGTCTTATAGGCTCAAGCTGTATACGGGCTTTGCTGAAGTGCAATCCCAGGCTGCAGCCCTGCATGCACCAAGGTTATCGCATGCTGCAGAGGTGAGTGGAGAGAGCACTGAGATTACTTTGTACAGCTGCTGTGTCTGGCTTTATGGGGTCATCTGAAAGCACTGTGCAGAGGCTGCTGCATACTGGCAAGGTGTAATTTCAGAAAAATGGGTAAACTGATTTGAATCTCAAGCTCTGAAGAGTTGACCATATTCCATACTCTGCCTAGGTGTGTAGCGATGCCCTGTTTCCTCACAGTGCTGAGATATTTGCCAGTAGGTGATGTTACGTATGGATGTGAACTGCCTCTGTCATCTTGGCAAATGTGGTACTATGGCCATCCTTCACAACCATTGCCACCTTCACCAACGGTGCTTTCTCTTGATCCCTCAGGGCCTACCAATTTCCATGTACGGTGGCACTCTAATACCCTCGCACCCTCAGCTAGCGGATGGCCCAGGAGGCCCCATCTTTAATGGGCTCCATACTCCAGATCCTGCCTGGAATCCCATGATCAAAGTTGTCCAGAACTCAACAGAATGTACTGATGCTCAGCAGGTAGTGTGGCTGCCTCTTTCCACCTTTGCTTACCTGGGGCTTTTTATGGTGTTTTGCTTTGTTCTGGTTTTCTTCAATTTTGGATAGATGACTTTTTTTTCCCAGATTTTTGATAGAAGAATTGAGATCTTTTGCATGGCTTTTCCCTTACAGTGTGTGTGTGTTTATAGAAAAATATATGGTGCTATCCGTACCAAACCTTTCAGGTAAAATAAGTAGCATTTCAAGACTGCTCAGCCAGGTAATCGACTTTGTTGTAAGTGAGAGGGTTTATATCCATACTCAGCATCCTGCAGGTTGTCAGTTAAACCTTGGCCAGAGCTGAAGAGGGCTCCCAGCCTTTGGACAGTCTGGTTGTATGTTAGGGGGAAGCCTTAAGCTTGCCTTCTAGTGGTTAAACGCTCTGTTAAAGGAACCTTTATTTGTTTTCATAATAGACTTGTCTTTTTATTTCTTGCTGTAGATTTGGCCTGGCACCTGGGCACCTCACATTGGAAACATGCATCTCAAGTACGTCAACTGATTTAAGGGGGTCTATCCTTTTTTAGACTTGTTTGGGAATCTTTATGATCTTGAAGAACCCTGGGGATTTTTTAATGTGCCTAACTAAGCAATTTTCTGTGGGCTGTAACAATGGAAACTTGATTGCCCATTGTATAAGAACAAATTGATTTACCTATACAAACTGATTCTGTTCTCCAGTTAGTTTAGCCATTTTGAACTTAAAAATCAGACGAAACTAGTGCTTTTGGCTAAACACTACTGAAGGCTCCTTGTATGCAGCAGAGAACTAGCTGATTACATGATTTCAACCTTTTAGGGTGGTAAATACATGTATAATTGTTTACATACTTAAAAGAAAAAGCTGAGTAAATTTCATGTCGTATAGTGGCTCTACTTTATGTAGCCTGTATTAATGTGAAATATTTACCTGAATATTCAATAAAAGGTGAACAGTATTTATAGGTTGTGTGTGAGAATTTTGGAAGAGGCTGTATGTTGTTGTCATCGGTAGCTGCTGCCGTGCCCAGTGGTGCATCTTTTCAGGGTCACGTAATTAACGCATGGATGCAGTCAGGCTTTGGGGGAGGGTTTTGATTGGCGGTCGTCTGTGATACGAGGTCTGCTGAGTCCTTCCCCCTGCCAGTTGTTAGCCCTTTTTCTTCTCTTTCTTTTTTTTGTGTGTGTGTGTGAACACAGTTCTGCATTATTTTTTCCTTCTGGATTAGTTCTGTTGCTTCTAGCACTCTTTTTCCAGGTGGGTTGTCTGAGAGGTCAGGTTTTGTTCAGGGGCTGGAAACACGGGCTGAGTTGACAATGTGGCAACTGATGGCATCTTAATTTGCAGAAGGTAAATAGGTAGTTAGTAGGGAAATGCAGGGTTTCTTCACCTGACTCGCTGTGACCAGCTGCCTAGAAGCAGATCTTAGGAAACAGCGACCACTTCCCACTAGAGAAGAATGTAATATATTAAATTCAGAGTTTCTTGTAACCCTTTAAATCCAGTAAGAGCTCTTCAAGTCCTTTCCGTGAGGAAGAAGGGGATTTTTGCATACTGCTTAAATGAACACTTGTTCTCTACCCAGGTGCAGAAGTTCTCCACTTTTTGCACTTGGACTATGCTTGTTTATGCTTTTGCTCAGTGGTGATGCAGCAGCTACACTGAATATTTGGTCCATTCCTCAAGTAGGTAACTACAGTGCACGTAGTGTCCAATCTAGTGTACCACTTTCGGTGGGGTCTCAGACCAGATGGAGACTTCTCCACCTTCCTCCACCTGCTCCAGTCAAATCTTTACATGCAGCAGCAGAGTTTCCCCAGGAAAAGCATGAGGAAGGAGTACTGAAAACCCAAAGTGCACAAGCAACATCCAAGTACCGCAGGCAAATAAACCTCAGAAATGCTACTGGATGATATATTCAGATATTTTTCCTAGTATTTGAGGAAGAAATGCAAAACACGTTGAACTGCAGCAGCCCCCCCGATAGTGCAAATGCAAAAAGAGAAACACTCGGTGTTAACAGTAATTGTATTGAAAACAAAGGGTAGCTGGTGCACTTGGGGCAAGTTGCTGGGGTGGGGTGGGGNCCCCCCTCCCCCTCCCTGCCATGTAGGCTCTATGGCGGCAACAGGGACAGCCACCTCCTCCTGCCCCATCCCAGGGAGCCAGCATCTCCCCATCCCGGAGGGCTACAGCTCCACGCCGGGTGGCACCGTCTACTCTACCACACCAGGGGGTAAGATCTAGCACGGGGATGGGGATGGGATTGTCCCTTGAATGGAACGGTGGCCTCAGCCACCCTATCCCTACCTAATTTAGGCAGCCCCTTCCTGAGCGGGGTCCCTTCCTGGGCTCTCCACTTTGCAGCTTGGTCCTTAGGGGCATTGGCACTTGCTCAGGACACCAGATCCAGGCAGGCCCATGGGATGGTGGCTTCCCTGGCAGCCCAGAGCTGGAGTGGGAAAGGGAACCCCAAAGCTTTGTAGGAAGATGCTGCTAAAGTTAGAGCCATCATTGCCTCGTGGTACCAGGGGGAGCAGGCAGAGTCAGTGCTCACACTGCTGGGGCACGGGCTGCCAGCAGTGCTGCTGGGGTGGTGGATGCAGCACTGGTCCCTCGGGGGTAGGTCATGCCAGGGCACAGCTGGCTGGAGCTGGGGGAGCCGCAGGGGGCTAGCAAAAGAAGTGTGTTCCCATCCAAGTTCACGAGCCCTGGGGGAAGGTACTGGGTGGCATGGCTCCCTCCAGGGGTACCCTAGGCCTGCCCTCTTGCCCTGTTCCAACCTCCTGCCAAAACCCCTGGTTCAGCTGTCGAGCAGGTCCTTTTCTTTGCTGTCTGTCCTCAGGGTAGTGTGTGCCCTGTCCCTGAGCTGGGCATGTTTCGGTTGAGCCACAGGTACCCACCCTGGGTGCTGGCTCTGTTGTGTGCCTGCGATAAGCTTATCTGGGGCTGAGGAGCCAGGCCCAGTGCTGGTGGGGCTGTGGCAGGCGCAGGTTGCATAATGTGTCCGTGGCGCCAGGAAGGGCCCAGCCCATGGAGGAGGTCTGGGCTTGCTGCTGCCCTGGGCTGTGCTTGCTGCCGGAGCCTGGCAGGGAGCTGGTGCTCTGCTGCAGGGACAGCCAGGCAGGGGAAGGCAGGCCTGGACCTGTGCAGGGTGGCAAACATGGCATACGGGCTGGCATGGCCTCGGGGATCACTGGCAGGCGTGTGGGATGCAGGGGGAGGCAGCATGTGCCCTGGGTGGGTGCTGCCCTGGGGCTGTACACCCAGCAGGCTGGCACACTGCAGGAGGTACCCCACCAAACCTAGCGCGATGTCCTCATGCAGGGCACAGTGGGGTGGCTCACTGGGAACGGGTCCCTGGGTACAGCTCCCCATGGTGCCAGTGGGGAGGCACCCAGCCTTTGCTGTTTGATAGCTGCAGGGAGCCACCCCTGCGCCAGCTGCCTCCAGCAGGGTGTGCTGGGGACCTGCCTGCTGTCGGGCCTGGGCTGTGTGCCGAGTGCCCAAGGGCTGGTCCTGCCTTCCAGGCAGCACAGGGCTGGCTGCAGCGTCAGGTGCCACGGGGCACCTGTGTTGAGGCTGGATGCCCTGCGCTGTGCCCTGCCAGAGCTCCAGGAGCCTCAAAGGGAGGAACAAGGTGGGGAAGAGCTGCCAGGCAGGACGGGTGTCACAGTCTGCCATGGGAAGCCCCACAGTGGCTCCAGAGCCAGCCATGTCCCCAGGCTGTGGCCAAGCACTGGGTCCCACCCCCTGCTCTGGGCTCAGGCTGTGGTGCTCGGAGATGGGGGTGGCCAGAGACCGGCAGTGCCTGACAGCCCCCTGCTTTTGGCAGGTACCCGCATCATCTACGACCGCAAGTTTCTGCTGGAGTGCAAGAATTCACCCGTGGCCAGGACCCCTCCCTGCTGCCTGCTCCAGATCCCCGGTGTCACATCCCTGGCCCAGTCCAGCCTCGTCAAGCTGGAGGAGCTCAAGGAGCAGAATGAGAGCAAAGAAGCCATGCCAGGTGAGCAGCACAGTCACGCAGCCCCTGCCTACATGCTGCCTGGGGCTCCTGCCTGGCTGCAAGGGCAAGGGGAGATCCCGGTTCCAGGTCCTGCCCCCTCTGCCTGCACATTTCTCCCAAGGCAGCCCCATCCTAACTCTGGCCCTGTATCCCTCCCTACCCTTGCAGATCAAGACCAGTTTGAGATGGACATCTGAGTTTCCAGCTCCCTGTCTCCAGGCCACGGCTGGGCCTGTTCCTGGGCCTCGTGGAGGTGCTGGCACCGTGACCAGCTGGCTGCAGCCCTCTCTGATGCTGGGGATGGACATGTGACACCTCAGGCTCTAGCACAACTGGCTGGTGCAATTGCCTAGGAGCTCATGCTTGATCAATAAACACCATGAAACCCCTGTGCTGACCTGGTGCATCTCTGTGTTGGGGCTCAGCTGGGATCTCGGAGCCCTGGGGAGGGGAGCCAAGAGCTGAGCGGCACCAGGAGCCCTTTGAGGGCACAGAGGGTCTCTCCATCCTTCACCAAGACCCTGCAGGCTGGGACTGGTGAATGCAGGGCCTCAGGGTCTGCTCCCAGCTTGGGGTGCCACAAGCAGCCTGCCCCAGCTGTGGTGGGGGTGGCCAGGGAGGCCTTGCCATGAGCGCAGGAGGGAGCAGCGTAGGGCAGCCTCCTTGCTGCCCAGGGTAAACGTTAACGCCCTGGTGTGCCGGGCCTGGTGGGCATCACTAGCACTGTGATGTTTCTCCCTAGATCTCCCTGTCCCTGAGGCTACCCAGGTCCCAAACCTGGGTCTGAGCTGTGCCAGGATGGGCAGGAGCCCAGGTGGGTGTGTGGGCTGTGGCTGCAGCACAAGCCCTGGCCCTGCCAAGCTGCTCTGGGCTGGCAGCAGGTCAGCATCCCCAGCCAGCCCACAACTCCTCGGGGACCATCTCCTCCTGCAGAAGCGCAGGGCCGCGTGCTGGCTCCTGTGCGTGCCCCCCACTGCCAGAGGGAGCCAGGTGTTGCCAACTGCTGCAGCGGCAAAATGCATCGCTCACTGCCCACGCAACCTGGGTGATGCTGAGGGTGCTGCCACGGGGAGTCCTCTTCGTGTCCTGTGGTCTAGGCGAGAGTCCCGTGGCCAGCCTGAAGCTGCCATGGCCTTGCCCAGCAGTCCTGGCTCCTGCTGCTCCTGGGAGAGAACCAGGACTGGTCCGGTGCCAGAATCCCAGGACAGGCTATGGCCAGGGGCAAGTTAGTGCTGTTTATTAAACATCATGTGTTGAATCACCACTAAAATGTCGCAATGATTAAAATCCCTTTTTCCTGGGCGAGGATTGGGAGGCAGAGGTGGTGCCCAGGCCCCCTGGGGCAGGGGGGCCTTTCTCCTACCGGTGGCCCTGGGCACAGGCTGCCCTGCTCACAGTCTGCAGCCCCGTCCCCGGCATCAGGGATCCTCCTGGCCAGGCCCGGCCCCGGCGCTGCCCTCCGTTGCCGCAGCCGGCTCCGCAGCGGGCAGGCTCCTCGTCTCGGCGATCAGGCGCTTCACACCCACCAGCCACTGGCTCACCTCATTCACATGGTCCACCATGAGCGAGCGGTGGATCTCGTCAGCTGCGTCCCAGTGCTGTCGCTGGAGCTCTGCCAGGAGAGGGGAACCCGTCAGTGACGTGTGATCAGCCTTCCCGCGCCTGGCCCCTGCCCAGCGCTCGCCCCTCACCTTGCACCAGGAGGCTCATCCTCTTCCTCACTGGGGCCGACAGCTTCCCCTGAGCCCATGCATCCTCCAGCACTGTCAGCCGCCGCCCGATGTCGTCGCACACTTGTTTCTGGAAGCAGAGATGCGCTGCGGGGGGGGGCCATGACCCCCACCAGCTCTGAGGAGCCCCCGGGACAGGGGTGGCTCTCCACACTTCACAGGCAGCCCCCGCGGGGCGCCCCGGCTGCCGCCGCCCCCCCTGCGGAGCGTGAGGAGGCGGCGGAAGGGGCCGGGGCCTCACCTGCACGGAGGGGCGGCAGGCGTCGAGGGCCTCCCTCAGCGGGGCGAGGACGGCATCAGCGGGCACGCCGCACTCCTCCGCGGGGCACGCCGCAGCGCTCGGCCGCCCGCTCGGGGCGGGGCCGGGGGG
>VZTV01017124.1:122-11336 GCA_013400875.1 Anhinga rufa | reverse complement strand
TGAAGTGCTGGAGCGTGTCCAGAGAAGGGCAATGAAGCTGGTGAAGGGTCTGCAAAGCAGGTCTTATGAGGAGCAGCTGAGGGAGCTGGGGGGGTTTAGTCTGGAGAAGAGGAGGCTGAGGGGAGCCCTCATCGCTCTCTGCAGCTGCGAGCTGGGGGTCACTCCTTCTCCCAAGTAACAAGTGCTAGGGAGGACAAGAGGAAATGCCTCAAGTTGTGCCAGGGGAGGTTTAGACAGGATATTAGGAAAAAATTCTTCAGTCAAAGCATTGGAACAGGCTGCCCAGGGAACTGGTTGAGTCACCATCCCTGGTGTATTTAGAAGACCTGTAGATGTGGTGCTTAGGGACAAGGTTTAGTGGTGGACTTGCCAGTGTTAGGTTAATGGTTGGACTTGATGGTCTTAATGGTCTTTTCCAACCTCAATGATTCTATGGTTCTATGACACAGCCGGGACAGCTGACCCCAGCTGACCAAAGGGATATTCTGTACCATATGACGTCATGCTCACAATAAAAACTGGGGGAAGAAGGAGGAAGCAGGGGTGTCTGCAGTTATGGTGTTCGTTTCCCCAAGTCACCATTAGGCACGATGAAGCCCTGCTTCCCTGACAATGGCTGATCACCTGCCTGCCCACAGGAAGCGATGAGCAAATTTCTTATTTCGCTTTGCTTGCATGTGCAGCTTTTGCTTTGCCTATTACACTGTATTGATCTCAACCCACGAGGTACTGCTCTTTTACCCTTCTGATTCTCTTCCCCGTCCCACTGCGGGGGAGGGATCGAGTGGCTGGTGGAGCTGAGCTGCCCACCAGGGAGAAACCACGACACTTGCCTACTGGCTTTCATAAATAGTTTTCAGAGGTGAAGTAGGACAGCTTACTCCAGGTATTTCCATACACCTTATTGAATGTGTTTGGCATTCGGGAACAGAGGGTTTGGGCACTCTTTTTGTAGTCTTTCAGCCTGCCTCAGAGATACACTTAAGATGTTCATCATGGTAAGCTTGTGAATATCACCATGCTGATGGTGACCCCTGCATTTTTTTTCCATCAGTTGTTGAGACAGACTGACAATAGTTTAATAAGTTGCCACGTTTACAGACTTTGATTCTCTTTTTTTTTTTCACTTCTCTTGTTTCATTTTGGAGTTGCTCATTTTCTGACACGCAGACGTGGTTTGAACAAACCCGTAGGGCTGATGGAAGTGGCTCAGTCCACGAGGAACCTCCTGTAGTTCATCTGAACCAAGAGAATTCGCCATTAAATGGACATATTACAAAAACTGCACATGCACTGAGTAATGCTGGTCCAAAGAAGGATGCTCCCCTTCGGGGGAGGGGAAAAGGAAGTCAGATCAAAGAAGGAGCTCACTGCCTCGCTGAGAAATAGAGGGAGTAAGTGGACCTGACATGAGAGCTTTTCAGGCTGTGATAAGCTTGGTTGGAGGTGATGGAACCATTTCTGTGACACCAAACTCAATAGGAAGATTACACAGAAGATGACAAAATATAGAAGAAAATGGATCACAGAAGAAAACAGGGAGACAAGATCTGTATGGGTAGCCAAAATGAGGAGGTTTGTTGTTTGTTTTTGTTGGGTTTTTTTCCCCTTCTTTTCTTCCCTGGCTTAAAAGTGGCTTTGCAAAGCTTTTGCTAGAGTGAAAGTGTATCTTAAAATTGTACCTGAGAGCCACTAGTGTGCCTGGGCCGTTCTTTGGTGTGGATGTAACTGCACCTCTGTAGGAGAACTTGGTAATGAGTGGCTGGTGGCAGGAATGGAGGATGAGGAGCGCTCATTATGCACCCTTAGGGGACCGTTGTCTACCTGAAAGCTGGGCTTACACGACTGCTAAAAATCCTCTCTGGCTGAGCACCATTCAACTGTTCATATCCAGTTAGTGTCTTTCATCGATCTTTTCTACAAAGCTGAAGACACACAACTTTTGAAGGTGTCCTCCGCTGGCCCCACAGAGCGGGCTGATTAAACCGGTTCATTGACAAACGGTTTTCTTTTGTGTCCACCTTTACTTTTGTCCCAATGAGGTTTTTTTCTCCCCATTTGTTACTTAAATGAATAGTAACCCATAATGAGTTGTGTGTGATGTGCGGTTGTGTGAGGTCTGAAGGTTTTTTTGAGCAGGCATTGGAATTCATGGAAAGTCAAGCTGTCCTGAGCTGGGAGCAGCAGCTGTTGTTGCAAAGTCACCAATTTGGTCGAGTGTGGACTCTCAGATTTAAAATGTAGCAAATTCCCTGCTTCAGTTCTCACAAGCTTGTACATACTATTTGAAAAGCCTTTTATTTTAGAGTTCAGCCTTCGTAACCAGGCAGGCAGTCTCAGGACGTTGATTACCATCCATAAGCTTAAAGCCCATAAACCACTTCCATCTCACAGCAATTGAAATTTGCCTTCTGGTTTTGCTGTGAGCGCTTCACCACCTCTCTGTGTGGGTATCAAACGTGCTGATGCTTATGGCCCATGGTGGAGTCTGAGGGAAATGATCCGATCAAATACAGCGTCGCTTTTAATCCAGGTTTCTTTTGGTTCTGCGTGTGTATCTTTCAGGCTCTAGTAATGAACAGGGGGTGAAAAAAAAAATCCCATTTATAGTCTCTGTGTTGGGGAATGCAATTTCTTGTGAGCAATTCTGGGGTCACATGCAAATTGCTAGGCAAGTGCATTTTCTTTGCTCGTGGGTTTCTAATGTACCTGAGCCTTAATGAGGAAAGTTCACTTTTACCCCTTGGAAGCATCAAGGATGAGGATGAGGAAGCCTGTGAAGCCCAGCCAGCCTGAGGCAGTCTGCGTGACCTATGGGATGGCTTGCGTTTGACCAGGAGCATAAAAAAGTAGCATGTGGCTGGGTTGCCTGCTTGTTGGAAAGAGACCTGGGCCAGAGGACTTCTTTGTGTTAATCACTGGGGACAGCAGTGGGAGCTGGGATGGCTTTGCAGGGGTGAAGGAGAAGTGGTTTTGATAGCAGCAGCAAGTACAGCCATGGGGACAGATTTTCTATGGCAGTCTGATGCGTGTATCCTTCTGTGGTGATGCTCCCTTAAATGAAACCTTAAATGAAAAGAGACCATGCAGATGGAGGGAAGAGAGATTTAAGTTGTGGCAATGCTCTTTTTTCAGCTGAATGTGGCTTTTCTTTGCTTTTAAGCTAGGACTACTTTCACCTGTTGTGTACTGAGACTTCTCACCAGCTCCTCTTAAGTCAAGGGGAGAGAAGGGAAGAAAAGGGCTGATGGGCTATGGTGACTTCTAGCCGCAGGAACATTTTATTGCCTTTCCTCTCAATTTTCAAGCAGGGCAAGAAGGAAGACCCTGGCAATTACAGGCCTGTCAGTCTCACTTCAATGCCTGGTAAAGGTTATTCTGGGAGTTACTGAAAAACATTTGAGAAAAATGTTACTGAAAAACATTGGTCATAGCCAGCATGGGTTCATGAGGGCAAAGTCCTGCTTAACCAATTTAGTTTCTGTTTATGACAAGGTCACCCATCTAGTTGACCAAGGGAAGCCTGCAGATGTGGTGGGTTTGGATTTTAGCAAAGCTTTTGGTAATGTCACAATATCCTTCTGAATAAAATATCTAGCACACAGCTAGCCAAGTTCATCATACACTGGGCGAGCAATTGTCTGATGGGTTGGGCTCAAGGAGTTATAGTGAATGGGGTTACATGAGACTGGTGGCCAGTCACCAGTGGGGATCCCCAGGGCTTGATTATAAGGCCAGTGCTTTTTAATGTTTTTGTAAATTATTGGGATGCAGGAGTCGAATGTACATTAAGTAAGATTGCCGATGATACTGAACTAGGAGGAGCTGTGGACTCCCTTGAGGGTAGAGTGGCCTCACAGTGAGATCTGGATAGACTAGACAGCTGGGCAATCACCAACCCCATGAAATGTAACAAGAGCAAGTGCCAGATTCTGCACCTGGGATGGGGTAGTCCTGGTTATATGTAGAAACTGGGGAGGCGAGGCTGGAGAGCAGCCCCGTGGAAAGAGATCTGGGGGTTTGGGTCGATGGCAAGTTGAGTATGCATCAACACTGTATCCAAGTAGCCTTCTGGATTTTCATCCTTGAATCATTTGCCTGCATAAACCTTAGTCCAGCCTGGTTTCCTAGGACATGCTTGGGAAGCAGCATTCAAAACAGAATCTCTGTGCTGTTGAAGATCAACATGTGGAACGATCTGTGCTGGCTGCTTGGCCGTGTCATACAGCCTAATTAAAGCTCCCTGTGGCACTGCAGATGTCATGGACAGACCACTCAGACATGTGCATCTTTGTGCTTCTGAGTATGAGAGTGTGAGTGAAGTGGATTTTATTGTGAGATAAACCCATCCTTCCCCCCTGCAAGGAGTTTTCCTACTTGACTTAACTGCTTTAACATTAAAACATTGCCTGTGACTCCTGAATTCAAAAGTACATGGCAACGACACAGGTAAGCATATCACTGAACAGCTCAATTGCCAGCATCTCTTGCTTACGTCACCCAGAGTGATAACTTCTTCCTTACCTCTTGAGGCCCCACCTGTGCAATACTCTGCCCATTCTGTGCCTGAAGTAGGGACAAAAAAATTCCCAACACCCAAAAGCACCTAAAAGCATCATATGAAGCGAGAGTTGCTGTTTAAGCAAAGACATGACATGCAGGATTCTTTCAGCAGTGCTTTATTGCCACAACGCTGTGACATGCATCATTTCAATGTTATTTCATTTGACATAGTACAGAAATTCTTCTATGTTTATGTGCATCTAGTATTGAATGTGCCACTGAAACATGCATGCATTTCAACTTGAAAACTTTGACTGCTCATCCACACTCTCTGCCCACAGATTACTGTGCCCCCCAACACTTTGCTGCCAAACAAGGAGGGCCGAGGGCATGCAAGGCCCCTCCACCTGTACCGTCGCACCGCGCTGGGCAGCAACACCTGCCTGAGCACCCTCCACACCCTCTACGTTAAGCCCACACAGTTCCTTTGCTGCCAGTTATTTTTCACCCTGGGCAAGCCCCTGGCTGGAGGAGGAGCAGAGCAGGGCAAGCTGATACTGGCCCTGCACGAGTCCAGGGGACTGGCAGGATGCACCCACGAGGGAGCTTCCTCATGCTCATGTGGGGCCACTCTCCATGACCTCTGGAAGGTCCCAGCAATGGGAGAGGCTCCTGGTGACTGGAGCAAAGCAAATGCCACCCCCCTCTTCAAGAAGAGCAAGGAGGAACTGGGGAACTGCTGGCCAGATGGCCTCACCTTGATCCTGGGGAAAGGGATGGAGCAATTAACCTGGGAAGCCATTTCCAGGGGCATGAAGGACAAGAGAGTGATCAGGAGTCAGCATGGATTTGCAAAGAGCAAGTCATGCATCCCTAACCTGATTGCCTTCTACTGTGAGGTGACCACAGGCACGCTCATCACACAGGTGATACAGAACTGGGAGGAGTGTCTGAGGCACCAGAGGATCACACTGCCACCCAGAGGGATGTAACAGGCTGGAGAAATGGGCTGACGGGAACCTCCTGAAGTTCAGCCAAGGGACCTGCAGAGTCGTGCCCCTGGGGAGGAACAGCCCCAGGCACCGGGACATGCTGGGGGTGCCTGGCTGGAAAGAAACTCTGCAGAGAAGGCCCTGGGGGTCATGGTGGACACCATGTTGAACCTGAGTCAGCAATGTGGCCTTGCCACAAAGAAGGCCAATGGTGTCCTGGGCTGGCAAAGGAGGAGTGTTGCCGGCAGGTGGAGGGAGGCGATCCTTCCCCTCTGCTCAACACTGGTGAGGCCATACCTGGAGTGCTGTGTCCAGTTCTGGGCTCCCCGGGACAAGAGAGACAGGGACAGACTGGACAGAGTCCAGCAAAGGGCCACCAAGATGGTAAGGGACTGGAGCATCTCTCTGATGAGGTGGGGCTGAGGGTTAGGACTGTTCAGCCTGGAGAAGAGAAGGCTCAGGGGATCTTCTCTATATCTATAAATATCTGAAGGGACGGTGCAACGATAACAGAGCCAGTGTTCCACCACTCTTTTCAGTGGTATCCAGTGTCAATCTGGCTCAGGGTGGCCCTGCCTGAGCAGAGGCTTGGACCAGATGACCTCCGGAGGTCCCTGCCAACCCCAGCTGTTCTGCGAGCGTGTGATTCTGGCACAAAAACCAAGAGCAGGAGGGACTGCCTGAAAGGGGCCTGAGCAAATGCAGACATGTGAAGCACACTGCCAGATGGGCTTTGCAAGCACAGGGTCTGTCTCTGATGCTGGAGGAGCTCCTGGGTGTGCTCGTGAGAGCCCTGTCACCCCATGACGTCACTTATGGTGGGCAACTATAAACGCCAGCATTGAGTTCTGCTGGTGGCACCCGGGGTGCCAAGTCCTGCGAGCAGCACTGGAGGCATCAAGTCCTGGCAGCGGCCAACGAAGAATCAAGTCCCAGCAGTGGCACTGTGGAGGTGTGCAGCCACGAGCTGGCTGCCCTGGGCACTGCCACAAGTGGCCTCCATGGAGGCGACCTGCCCCATCTGCCAGAGCCCCTTTAAAGACCCCACCTGTGGCTATTTGCTGGCATGTCTTTTGCATTGAATGCATCTGGCACTGGGCCGCCACCATCACCAATGCCACCTGCCCACTCTGCCAGCAGCCCATCGCCTCCATCCTCCACTGGGAGGAGGAGAAGGATGAGGCCTGTGCCCACCATCCCCAGGGCCGGTTCCGCCCCTACATGGGGTCTGAGCTGTGGCTGCAGGGGTGGCAGCGGGAGCGGAGCCCTGGAGCAACTCTGCTGGGCATGCAGAGCACAACTCCCACAGGCCCCTCCAGCGGGTCCAGAGCCTGTCCTGGTGCTGGGACTGCGACGGGCGCAGCCGGCTCCAGCCCTGGCTGGTGGCCCTTGAGGATGCCTCGTGGCTGTGGACGGTCCAGGAAGGGGAGCTGGGCTTGGGTGACAGGTGCACTGCTGTGCTGGGCCCGGCTCCTGAGTGCGGTGGCCAGGCACCCCGGGGCCCTTTGGAAAAAGTACCCCCGGGATGCTGAAATGGGCCACACCTGGGTTCTTCTGTGCCGGTTTGCTTGCCCCTGTGGAACTGGGGGGAGCGGGAGGGATATGGCCCTGGGAACTAGGGGAGAGGGTGGGATGTGGCTCAAAAAATGGAGGAGAGGGAGGGATATGGCTGTGAGAACTGGGGGAGAGGGATACTTATTGTCCTGGAAAGTGTAGGGAGAGAGGGACGTGGCCCTGGGAACCCTCCCCAGCCCTGGTGCTGACACTGCCTCTAGCTCCGGCTCTGCAGCCAGGGAAGGGTGGCCCAGCAGGCTAGGGAGGAGTTTCAGGGCTACTTCATTCCCTTTTCCCAGCTTCCCCTGCCCCACACAGCCAGGCCCCATGTCACAGTGGGACCCAAGATCACACACCAGGAACATGCCAACAAGTCCCTCGCCCCCTGCATGCCTCCAATACACATAGCAGGGGGAAGCATTGCTCAGAGCCTTCCTCTCTCATGATAGAACCCCTTGGGATCAAGCACTAGTTGTTCTGGTCTCTGCTTCTATCTTCCAGCCCTGAGAGGAGATCCCCTAAGGTGCCACTTGCCTGACTTCTCCCCTGCTCTCCTGCCAGCTGAGGTGATGGGCTCCAGCCTTGCTTAGAGCCACTGCCCAGGAGACACTGCAGCAGGTACCACAAAACCTATGTGGGAGAGGAGCAGACAGAGCAGCCCTGTAAAGTCTTGCTTGACAAACAGGCCCTTCTCTCATGCTTTGACTTTTGCCTGCAAAGCCAGAGGCTCTGTTTCCTGCACACAGCACTTCAGAAATGTGCCAAGCCTTCTAGTGGAAAGCACCAAGGTCCTTGGGAACAGAGCCTGATTCTGGGTCAGCTTTCTCTACCACACTGCAGTGACTTAAACCAAGGTCACAGGGCAGTCCCGCAGAGCCTCTCCTCAGGAACCAGAGGAGACAGCAGCATGGTCCGGCTCCAGCCACACTTGGCCAGGCAACCGACAGCTGCAGCTGGTGCAGCTCAGCTACATGCCACCAACCAGGTTCTCAGCAAAGACCAGAGACAGCTCAGTGCTTCCTTTGCCCTGCTCAGGATGGAGGCCAGGGAGATGTAGGCTGAGACATGCAAGCATCTGGGAGACCATTCTACTTACTGCCTGGATGGCTGCTCTACCAGTTCTTCATCCACGTGCTTGAGGGTATCCAGAATGCATCTCCTTGCACTCTCCTCCATGTTCCCTGGCCACCTCACCTGTCAGAGAAGGGAAACAGGGTCGGCCCCTGCACACCCCTCCGACCTGCTCCAGTCCTTCCCTTCACTCATGCAGGGAGGCAAAATGTCCCATCTCAGGGGGCATTTCTCAAACCCTGTGCCAAGCAGCTGTGAGCCCAGCATGGGGCTGACTACCAGACAGTCCCATGGCAACATGCACAGAGAGTTTCAGACCTACCTCCACAGGTACAAGATGGACACCAGACTGTGAGCTCAGGGGTGAGTATTCCTGCCTATGGAGAGAATCCTGAGATTTTGAGGACTTCAGTAATAAGTCTTCAAAGACTTCAAATAAGACTTCAGTGCCTACAAATGGTCACTGCCTATAGGAGCTTGAGGTGGCCTGGCTCAGTTATAGCTTTGGGATACAGTAACAGACACCAGAACAAAAGCTTGAGAGATGAAGAACTGATTCCAGAACTATGTAACAAATGCAAATCAGCAGCACAATTTTCTGGGTTGAAACAACAGTAAATCCAGTCATTCACTAATACTGGACTGAGATTAATATCAGGGCATGTAAAAACTTAGATAATCACTTTTATCAGGAAGCAGGACATGGCTTCTTCAGATGAGTGACTTGGACTAGCTAACAGGCTTGGGAAGGTCCACATACCGTGACTTGACTGCCATGTTTTATTGCTGAGTCCCAGAAGGGCTATCAGGGCTTATGAACCAACCATCACATCCCACCTCTGCTCCTTCTAGCCTAGTTAAGCAACCACAGCACCACACCTCTGCTCCATCTAGCCTAGTTAACCAGCCAACACACCCCACCTCTGCTCCATCTGGGCCAGTTAACCAACAATCAGACCCACCCACATCTCACCTCTGACCTGTCTGGGCTCCTCAACCAATGGCTGTGGGAACTGGGGGTGGAGGATGGTTCTGGGAACTGGGGTCAGGGAGGGATGGGATCCAAGACTTGGGAGGGAGGGAGGGATATGGCCCAAGGCTCTGGTGGGAGGGAGGGATTTGACTGTGGGAACTGAGGGACAGGAAGCCAAGTTGCCTGTGGACCTGGGGAGAGGGAGGGCTACGGCTGTGGGAACTAAAGAGAGAGAGAGGGACATTGCAAGTGGAAATTCAGGATTGCTTGATTTTATGGATTATCCAAATCTCTTTTCACTTCACAGCAGTGCCAAAATGATGACTTTACTTCATAGAGATGGTAACCTCTCAACAGACTCCAACAGAGGCTGAAACCACCTGACTAAGCGGTAATGTAAGGCAAAACACTGCTAGAAGGCATTAACACTGCAGAGGAAAGCACTGGGGAAGGGGATGGCAAAGAGCAGGGCTGCTCACGCAAGCTTAGCTTGGCTCCCACATGGGAGCATAACTGCAGTCTAAAACCCAGCCTGCACCGTAAGAACTGGCATGTAGAGCAGAAGCATTTTTCCTGGTAAACTTGGCAAGCTCTCGTGCCTGTATAATTCAGCTCAAAGGTACAAGGAGTTTTGTTCCCATCCAGTTATTGACTGATCAGTCTGTTAAAGGCCTTGTTGCCAGGGGTTGAACACCACAGCAATTCTCAGCTGGGGGTGGGGAGGTTGTCCCAGTTAAAGGGATCAGGAGGTGTCTATCACCCACGCTGTCAGCTGGAAGGAGCCAGCCCTTCACTCTGTGTACATGCTCCAGGGAGAAAGGCCAGAGAGCAGTGCTTGCACTTCCTACTTGACACACAGGTCCAGCAAAGCCTACCTCAACTCTAACCTCAGGCTCAGTATTCCCCCACCTCCTGCATAGCTATGCAAATGTCTGCGTGAACAGAGTATCCCACAGTGCTTAGAGGACAAAACATGCTCTGCACAGGGCAACAATCTGAGCCTTTACACAGATGAACACAAGCCACTTGTCTGACGAGCAAATGACAAAGTTGGGGATTTCAAAGCTCCTGGCACCAACAGAGCAGTGCTCAGGCCCCAGGAAGGAACGCTTCTGCCCTCAGGTGGCAAGCAATCGATATTTAAAAGAGCATGAAAGTGATAACAGGACAGGAGAGAAAAACAGTGCCCAACATTTCATTCACCAGCATTAAGGGATACAGCGGAAATACAACATCAAATAAGTAGCACCTGAGTAGCCAGCAGGCTAAGGGAAAAAGGCAGGGGCCAACTGCAAAGGACTGATTTGTAGTCTCCAAGCTCAGAAAGAACAAGACCTTGCGTGCTGAGGTACCCACAGGGAACAGTCCTGGCAAGCAAGCAGATATAACTACTGCATCACCATGCAGCCCTGCAGGAAGAAGGGAGGAAACTGTAACATAAAATCCCACGCATCACATCTACACTGTTTGATTGATGCAAATTGTTTGCAGAGAACCCTGAAGTGCTTTGGACAAAAATAGTCCAAGGTTAAAGCCAAACACTATTCTAAGCTCCCTGAACACAGGGAGTGAAACCAGAGTGCACACACTGGGGCGAAGGCAGCTGTACCTCTGCGCACAGGAGTGCTTTGATCTTCTGAGCCTCCTTCTGTGATTTTTGGTACAGATTTTCGGTGACGTCCTGTGGCTGTTTCACCAACTTCACAGGGTCCATCAAGCTCATAGGAACAATGCTGAATGAGTAGAAATACTAGAATGAAGCCAGACAGTTCAAATGCAAGAAGCTTTTGCCATGACAGCAGGTCTGATGAGGTCAGCTCTAAACCAAGCCATCCTGAGATGGCAATATGAGGGACTGAAAGAGTTAATGTCTCAAACGTTGTTGAAAAGTGGGATGTAGTGAACTGCAGGCAGGAAAATGATGGACTCAGGGTATGCGGGTGCATCAGAGGATGTGCAGTCCCAGGTTCTGCTGGGCCTCACATAGATATTTGCAGAGGTCATACAAAGTTTATTTGAGGAAGGGGCTTATGACTGCCTGAAAGATCCCTCACGACCACCCCTCACCAAGGTGCCTGTGCAGAAGATTACAAAACTTCTGGAACAAGAACCATATAAGCT
>VZTV01017118.1:0-20469 GCA_013400875.1 Anhinga rufa | reverse complement strand
TGTATATGTGTAGGTTTATTTTGTCTCTTGTAGAGGTAGGGAAAGAGTACTGGGGCTATCTGTACATTTAAGTTGGTCTTTGAACCTGAATTTGCACTGACATCCTCACCCACAAGCCCAGCTATGTCCTAGCCTTGCCATGTAGGAGCTGACTGTACCCTTGCAAGAAGGATTGGGAGAGGACCCTGGTAGACACTGGAACGGTGACCGGCAGGAAGAGCATGTGCACGCTTAGTTATAATTGAGAAATAGTTAAAACTTCTTTAATATTTCTTTGCTGTTACTGCCACTTCACAGCTGAGATGAAGGATTACAATTCAAAACCAGGAGCAATAGCTCTGGAGGTTCCCTAATCTGTGTGTTCTCCAAACATGGAGTGTAGATGGGTCCCCATGATGGCAGTTAGAGCAACATGACTCTGGGCAACATTTCTGCAGCTGCACACAACCAGCTGCAATATAATGCAGTGTGATATAGATATTGTAACAGTCTCTTGAATTTTTTAAACTACAGCAAGGAGCAGTATGGGAAAACCAAGCAAACTTCTTGTTAAGACTGTAATCTCAAAACTATCAGTGTTTGCGGTTGTAGCCAAGAGCAAAATTTGGTCCGTGATGTTTCTAGGGTCTCTCAATTAGCACACTTATTGCATAATATTTGTTTTGCCTGTTTTCACTAGGTAGCCAGCATTTGGCAGAACAGATAAGTCAGTTTGTATTATTGCAATAGATGCTTATGAAAGATGTTAGGAAGGAAAGGATATACTTTAGAATACTGTGACAGGGAAAAACCAAGAAACTATGTAAAACATGCTAGCTGTTAAGCAGATAGATTATTTTGCCGGTTTATACCAGTCAGATGTACAACTCCTTTCTGTGTTTTTGATATAAGTATACAGGAAGAAGAGTCAAGTGTATTGTACTTGTCTAGGTATAGTACAATTACTCAACATTTTTTTCTCAAAAAACCTGACGCTACTGTACTTCAGACTGGAGTTGCAGGGTTCACCAGGGAAAGAACAGCTGGCTTCTTTATTAGATTTTATGTTGTACTTAAGGAGGCCATGTTTCCCACTGTCAGAGTGTACAAGAAAATGAAAATGAAAGCTCTGGGCATCATTAAAATATTGGAACTGTAGTATGTGTCAGTTCCATTCCCACAACACCTGGATCAAAAGCTTAGTGTGAGGCCATTTAGCAAACAAAACCAGACTGTTTTCCACACTTCAGATTTTTTGCATAAAGTTTCCAGTAACTTTCTATTTAAACTATGTTCAGCAATGTTGTCTTGGGTATTGTATTTCTGGAGGGTACGGAAAAAGGAAAGTACGCAACTGTAGGAAACAACTTTTGTATGTACTTCTGAATAACTTTTCTTCTACACACTGTGAATTAATACTAGCAAAAATTTGAATTAGAAAAATATGTGCTTTGATCCAAAGAGCTAATAGAGAGATGTTTCTGGGTTTGTAGCATTTTTGCATTTTCAGATCTTCTACAATGCAATGCACGTTACAGGTCTTGAGTTGCACAGTACCACCCTCACCACGAGGTTTGCCGAACTAGGTGGCTTAATAAAAAGAGAGAGAGAAAGAGAATTGATGTGTTCTTCTTTTGAGTCTAGTAGTTCTGAAAGACTACACGTTGCAGAGTAGAAAGGAGTCAGACTAACTTTTAGTGGGTTTTACGCAAGAAGATGACACAGGTTGTTATGCCAAGACTGAAAACAGATACATGGTAATGTGAATATTTCAGGAGAAATCAATGACTTCCATCAGTGTTCAAAATGCTCAGTAAGCGTACATTAGTTTCCAAAATTGTCTACAGTTCCTATGAACACAGGAAATTAGCCATGTAACTGAAGAAACTGTTAGCAAGAATAGGAAAGTGTGGTTATCTTTCTACAGCTTAGAATCGTATTTAAGAACTGGGGTGCTTCTTCTGGAAAACGTAAGATTGCAAAGAATGGTTAGGCAAAGAAAAATGAGCTTTATACTTTAGAAGTATGCATAAGACAGTATTGAAATAAGTAATTTGTTCAAAAGGAAAGTTGCAGTGGAACAGATACTTGCAAAAAGAACCATTGTTAGTTCATTATGGAGATCAGAGGCATCATTCTGAGAAAATAATAAGTAGGAGAGAACAGGAAAATGGGGAAAAATTGTAGAATTCATAAATTAGGCAGGGTCTGAATAGATTATTTATTCTTCCAATGTCACAAGAAGACTGTTTGTCTTGGAAAATTTGTTGAACAGTAAGAGAAAGCAAGTCAGAAGTCATGTTAGGACTAATCACGTTTGGAGACAATTTGTGGAGCCAGCTGAAGCGGACTGAAGTAAGCTGGGGAAGTATTCAGAATGTTTGATGTTTACTGACATCAATCTTTTTGAGCAAGCATTTTTAACTTCTATATTCCTCCTACCTCTTTCCTTCCATTCAGCATACAACACAAATTAAAGGAATTATTATTATTATTACTACTACTACTGCTACTACTACTTCAAGTAAGAGCAGTCTGGAAGTTTCCATCTTTCTCCTCATAGTGAATTCTTGCTTGTGTCATGGCCCAGCAGTTCAGTTCCATAACAACTTTGTAGCTGGAACAGAACTTATGAGCTAATAGTAATCATGTGCTGCTTTTTGATTCCTGGGTCATTAAACATCACATGAGATACAGTTTCTTTCTGGCTACTCCTTTGCTTTCCCGTGGCTTAAAGTTCTACTGGATGTGATCTTACACACTGGAATTTCTGTAATTTACTACTTTTATTTATATATGTGTATATACGTATAGATGTGTGTGTGAACATCTATGTGTTTGCTTTAGTTGCAAAGGTTACTCCCAGCAGACTGGCTGCATGCTGCTTGGTAACTGTAGTCTTAATAAATAATTTATGAGATGCCAAAATAGTTATGAGTAAGAGCATTGAAACCCACTGGCTTCCTGCAACAGTCTTAAATGCTGTTTCTTTCCAAAGCCACACATGATTAACACCATGAAAATTTAGTGAGGAACATGTAATAATCCCCATGAATGATAAACATCAGATTTCCAAAATTTGGGCAATGTTGTACCTTGTGAAGACAGTAAAGAACATTTTGTGTTCTCAGTGAGGTGAGAAGTCATGATACTGAGACTGTGTTTAATATGAGGGATTTCTTCTGGATCAGCACTGATATACATCAGTTCTACATGGAAAGCTAGAGAAATAGTAGAAGCAGTAAATAATGCATTAGTCTTCAGGTTTTGATACATGTGTATCTACACAGGTATCTACACATGTAGATGTAAATACATCTACATAAAGATTCTTTCCAACCGTTTCCCTCCAATCATGTCTGTATTGCACATTTGTGTTCATCGTAGGAAAAAGCTACCAAAAGAGCTGTGAAAACTTCAATTTCTAATTAAGGAAATATTGGTTTGCAATAAGCCATACTGGCATTTATAGCATTCCAACTAATCCACAGTAATATCTACCACTGATCCTCAGGCTATTTTGAACACACAACACGTGGCATGAGGAAGCTTACTTGATTTCACCAGCCTGGGTGTAGCATGTGCTGTAAATTCACAGCCAGGTCTTCTGGGCTATAATGTCTTCATTTAGAAAAGCCCTTTATCAGAAATGGGAAGGCTTTATGAATTATTTTGATCAATCTCTCCTATCAGGGTTTTCTCTGGTCCATTTCTCATTAATGGTCTATTACAACTTATATCAGCATAGTAGATCTCTGCAGACTCCCACTATCTGCCATTATTCCTTGTGTATTTTATTGGCAACTATATTTAAACACTTAATGCTCTTCATTTTGCTCTCAGGATCAGTAACAGCAGGCCATCAATGTAAAGCAGCTCAGTGCCATTAAAACTAAGCTACTAACTTATGTTGATCTAAAATAGACTTGAAGATGCAGATGTTGCTGTTGTTTTACCCTCTCTATACTGCTTTTCATTCTGTTTCTTTTGAACAGCGCATGTTTTTAAAGGCAAACGAATTAAAGCTGAGAGATTTTATTAAACAAAAGCTGTTACAGTGGGCTTAAATGTCTGCTTAAAACTGTCATATGGAAAGCTGACTTTTCTGAAATATTTCCTTTAAAAAGAAATGAAATTATTTTCTTGATATTAGGTGAGATAAAATTTAGGAAAGTATTGAAACATCTACATAGTAAAACAATACTCAATGACAACCCTTAGTAGGGTGTCTCAAAATGTATAAACAGAATCTGAATTTTAGTCTGTTCTGTGTTTGAAACTTCCATTCCGTGTAAAGAAAATAAACAGGGAACAAAAATCAAAATAATCTGGAAAATTTTTACTAACTTGGTGAATTTAAGAGAGAAATGCATTTGCATGTCACTTTTGAGAACTGTTATATTGTGGTCAAAGGAGGGCATAGAGAGACTTAAAGGACAAAGGCTGTTTCAGAAAATCAGAAAACAGAAATAGCAGGAAATGAGTTTGTGCCTGCCTCCTAATAAAAGACGTATATTTTTCAAGCAAACCATTAGAAGTGCTCTTGAAATGTACAGTACGACCGTTGCAGCATGCACTGCATATATACCCTGCTGGTGGTAACTTCTTTAGAAGGCGACCTTTTCCCTGAAATATTTTTTTCTGTCTATAAAGTCGGCATGTAATTAGCAAATGACTATATGCACTTGCCTTAAAAACCAGCAACGAGCTGTCCCTGCTGTTTCTATAGACACTTTGTAGACACCTGAAGCATAAGCCATTTGATTTCTTTGGTGAAAGTCACGTTAGTATGGAGGGGAACCACTGGTTACATAGGGCATGCATAAGCATACCAAGATAATAGATTAAGACTTGGAAACCTTAAAAAAACCTGATCACCATTGTTTCAGCTTTGGGAAGCTCCTCTATGTTTAAATAGTAGGGAGAGAGGTGATAATACTCAAGTTATGCTCTTTGTTACATTTCTAGGTGTAATAGTGCTCAGCAAAAGTTCTGCCTTGTTTGTGTTCGCTATGTGTCATCTTGCAGCTAAATTAGTTATTTTTCTTTCCCTGCCCTGCCCTGTTTAAAATGTGGGGAAATCTGGGCTTCTGAACTTCCTGGTGTGGATCCAGGGGCCTGGTAGCCCTAGCACTACAGGGCACTTCTATGGAATATATTATTCCATAAAATAATATATTTTATAGTTATTATTTTTCTGTAAATAAAATCAATAGCTTTTAGATTTTTTTTTCCCATTCTGTAAGAATTGAACACTTATATTAACAACGTCCTTCCATTTTACCTCAACTTTTTTCCCATTAAAAGTTTCTTATCTTTTGCCATCTCTAGAAGTTACTGAGAATGTAATTGGTCACTAAAACGCATGTTTTCATCTCACTGATTTTTAGAAGGGGGACTTGACATTTGCATTCAATTTGACCACACCAAATTAGGTGCATAAATAGGCTTTTGGACTGGTGGGATCCTCTGTCACGAACCTTTCAGTTCCTTCTCCCAACCTTTTTGAAAGAAAAGAGTGACGGGCTGATATATATAGCAGTGTGTAAAGCAAAGAGTTGGAGAATGGAAGCACCATATTCTAAAAGAAGTAATAAACTGGTATGGACTAATAAGTAATAACTGAGACTTTGGCACCTTTCTTAAACGAGCAATAAAAAGAACATTCCACATGAAAAATTAAAGGTGTTATGGAGACGTTGAAAGTGATTTTCTGTTTCTTACTGAGGGATTATGAGAGAGATGAAGGATTCCAGTCTTTGAGAACCGAAGATAGTAATTTTTCTAGCTCTATGGGACATACTATGCTTAGGAACGAAACTGTGTCTAATAAAATCTGAGGCTGAAATATTACTTCTGGCTTCCAGAACTTTATTCCTTTTATCCTCTCAAAGGAATGCTACATTCGAGTTAACCATCAGAGAACCAGGATTCACCAGTGCTTGACAGTTATTTGTGATATATCATCTGTGTATTTCTGCGTATGTATGTATCTCTGAAGGATTTTTCTGAGAGCAGGGATGGAGAGGGAGAAATGTTTCTTAACCGTAAAGTTGATTGATAATCTAATGAACATCTTGCAACACAGAAAAGCCTTGCTGTATGTGTAAACCATAATTTTTCCTCCCCAACTTTTTGTTAATGAGACTATTACATCGTTGATGAGTAGTGGTATACTACTTCCATGTACACATGTTAAAGGGTGATATGAATGTCAGGCAATAATACTCCAGTTTGTGTACCCAAACTGTTTCTAATAGATATACACAAATCTTAACCTCCCATGTTTACAGAAAAGCAGGAATCCTGCAGGGGTGACATCAAGAACATAGAAAGGACATTAAGGCTGCAGGTTATTTACTAGGTGTATGTTCTTCCTGGCTTTGCCTGCTTTGTGTAAAATGTCTTGCAAAAGACATATTCCAGAACAGAGCTATCAAAAATGTGAAAGTAATTGTTTAATTTTGAGACAAATGTAATACCTTTATTCTCAACTCATCTATTTCACGTCCTGCTGTTTTTTCCCTTTACTTCCAGATATTTCCTTTCTAATTTTCTTTCTTTTCTGAAATGTGGTTAGAAATAACTTGCTTCAGTTTTTAGTGTCATGCATTTTTAAGTTAAGGTTACTAGGACAATATTTTACAGTTGGAGCACCTTCCTCTCTAAACATCTTAGAAGGTGTATTGGCTGTGGAATTACTGAAATGTATTATCTCCATCTCTCAAGGGTTACAAATACATCTGCATCCCACTCCTTGTTTTTGGAGCCTCATCTAAATCTCATTAAACTCAACTAAAATGTATGCTTGTAGGTCAGTTTCCCTGAGGCTGGTTGCTTAAGGCAATCTTAGCTAAGGACACACTTGTGAGAACTGCAAAATCATGGCCTTGTCAGTTAAGTGCTTCTGATTCTGTCATTGCTTCATCGAAGGCTTTTTGCTTAAACAGGTTATGAATAAGTTAAGAATATAAACTGAAGCAGATATATGGAGATAGAAAGAAAAGTAGGGATGGAGTCTTTAAAGCAAGATACATAGACTTTAACCAGTTTCTGGTTTTGTTTAATCATTATTGTAAGGACAGCAGCCATAATTTGCTTTCCTTCGGGGTACTCTACATAAAATACACAGGAAATAGGTTCCATTCCTAGAGGTGCTGCATTACAGTAGTTATATTCTTTGCTTGTGTTTGAATTTTCTTCTGCTTCAGATTAATTTGTCTCCATGAAATGTATAAAAATAGACAATGGCACCATATAACCATTTTGCAGTCACTTTTCACAGTCGAAAACGCTTGTTAATATCACAATGGCAGTAAAGAATCAAGCCCTCCTTAACTACTTAATTTTCAACCCTGGATAGTATATGTGACCAGCCTTTGTTTCTGAGCCTGCCCACCTTAGGGTTTAGAGATGAGGAAGTCAAGGTACACATCTGGAGAAGAGAAGACTGAGGGGGGATCTTATCAATGTTTATAAATATCTAAAGAGTGGGTGCCAAGAGGATGGGGCCAGGCTTTTTTCAGTGGTGCCCAACGACAGGGCAAGGGGCAATGCGCACAAGTTGGGACACAGGAAGTTCCACTTAAATATGAGGAAAAACTTCTTTCCTGTGAGGGTGCCAGAGCAGTGGCACAGGCTGCCCAGAGAGGTTGTGGAGTCTCCTTCCCTGGAGACATTCAAACCCCGCCTGGCCACAGTCCTGTGCCCCCTGCTCTAGGTGTGCCTGCTCACGCAGGGGGGCTGGACGAGGGGATCTCCAGAGGTCCCTTCCAACCCCTACCGTTCTGTGATTCTGTGATTTAGTCAATAATCCTAAATGCAGAAGAGTGCTTTTTGTAAATCAATTTAAAATTTCTGAATGGAAGAGAACAACTTTTTATTTTACTACTTCCTTCTCTCCTGGAGTTGTAGACTTTGCTTTAAGGACTCTTCAGCTACATTTTTCTTTTCCTTTGGCCAGTCAAGTGGATATTTTTTATCCCATGAAGGAAAGATCCCTTTTTTAAAAAACAAAAAATCTTGTAGGTGTTCCTAATTTGTGGTAATATTCTGAGAGAGGAAGGGGAAAGAATAGTACGGAAGAGGGTCTGGGCGTATTTTTCTTCAAAGATTAGAAGTAAGACAAGGTGTCTCACTAGATTTTCCATAGTTCAACTGACAAAGAAATTTCTTTTTAAAGGAGTGAAAGCTCTGTAAGTTTTCATTAGTGTCTTGAATAAATATCATGTACATTTAGAAATTGACCGAATTAAGAAAGACTTCGTTACACCTTCTTGATGCTTAAATGCAATGGAGAGTATTCTGCATTAATTCTATATATTTATTGTACAGTGCCTAAATCATGAATCAGATGTGGCGTTTCGTTGCAGTAAGTGCATTATTAAAGTGCAATGTGTAATAACTCTAGGACTTTGTCAGTGGGAAAGAAAAAATAATCCACATATTTGTCTTAATTATAAGGAGAAAGAACTGAGCACAGCAAACTCTCTTAATTAGACCTTTCCAATGCTCTTTTACCTTTTTTTTAATATATAAGCATGTACAAACTACTGACTTAGTTCTTTAACCCTTAATTTTACACTTTTGTATTGTAGGAACTGCTTCTCTTGCAACAAAAATAATAATCTTGTGGGACATCACCATAATGGAACTTTATAATTCAGTTACGAAATTATTGATTAGAGTTATAGCTTAATAGATATTAAACAGCGACAGTTACTTTATTTATTGACAGCTTTAAGAGCAAAATTACAGGGAAGTGTAAAGGGTATTCTGCAAATGAATTATATCCTTGCTGTCCAGCTACACCCGGAGAAAGGGAGTATCTGAGAGATGTGTATTTTGATGTTGTAAGCTGCAGAAATTATAGCTTCGAGCAGTGTCACTGCAGGGGAAAATTGGCAGCCAGGGAGGAAGCAAAGGTGACCTGATTCACCTCCGGCCAGCTGAACTCCTTCAGGGCATTAGCGAGGCCCTGTCTCCAGAAGGGGTCAGTGCATACCAGCCAGAGCCTCTGCCGTCAGAGCTGGAAGCAGAAACACAGAGCTCCAGAACAGCCAAGCGTATTGCCATTTGCAATACCTTCTGCCTGTATAATGATAACGTCCTTATCAATTTCACAACGAGGAGGGAAAGTGTATATTTCATCAAGTCAAAGGCTTGGTTATGGCTTTCTGATGCACATGCATGGTCTCTATGCAGACAGACAGTTGGGGGAGACTCAGATTAAGGTGGAATATGAATCTAAATTCCCTTTGCAGTCAATAAAGACAATGGAGCCAAGAAAACATCCTAAAGCAGACATCTCCTGGCTGGCTTACTGCGTCTTTCTGGACTCCTTTGACTATATTGACTAGATCTCAGTTGACTATCATGGGAGCTTGGACACCAACCTCACACGTTGACCTCAACAACTTTTAGCTGCCTGTATTTTGCACTAAATCCCATCAGCTGACTTTAACAGTGGGATTCAGTTGCCTCAGCAAAGGCTATTATTTATTAGTAGTACTATTTTAGAAGCCACCGTATATTCACCTCTTCCACAGCTACCATGTACTCAGGGGTGGGTTTCCCTTAAATCGTATCTGCTAGCTGTATCCAGATGTCTTAGATAACCCCAGGCATCTGAAATGGTACTAGGCACCCATATTTTAGGGAATTGTATGCCAGCCTTATTTTTTTTACTAGTAGTTGCAAAGAAGAAGTAGTAGCAAAGTAAAAGCTAACTTGTCATTTCCGTTGTTATAAGTTACAAATGCAAGACCATCACTGTTCTTTCACTAAAGATATTGGGTCTTTATATAAGACAGATAAGTTGTAGGCATATGAATTTGAAGGAAGACTAATGTATTGTTACTAAAGTAGTCCATATTAATAAAGAAAAGATATCATAGAAAATAATATTCTTTTAACTAGAGGTGTTCCAAGATGCAACTATTCTTAATCTATCTAGTTGGGGAAGAAATAGCTGAGAAACCAGAGTAGCACTGGCTACCTAGCTTGTCCTCCAGCATCCTTAATCAGCAATAAAAAGGTTATAATCATCATTTCTCCTAAACAAAGACTAATGGCATCCTAGGTGAAATCATAAAATGTTATAATGAGGACATTAGGAAAAATTATAGTAGGTTTTCCTCTCCAACTGGTGGCTGTCCCAAATGGTATGTTAATCCTATTTTGTCTTCATGTGGATAGTTCTATAATTCAAAATAAAGGCAATGCTGGTTCTGCCTCAAAACAGGCAACAGGCAGTACAGTACAATTACATGCAGCCCTGGTCAGTGCATACATGCAGTTCTGAACAACTTGAAGCTATGAAGAAGTACAAATCAGGCAAACGTTTGCAGGACAGGTATAGAAATAGTGAATTGCTCTATATATGCAGAGACTTAGCTCTGCAGGAAGGATGAAGCTTTAGGCTCACAGTATGTTTGAAGGGGATGAGGCTACAGATGTATTTATTCACAGTGAATAGATATGTAAAAAGGGATTTAAAGTAATTTCTGTCAGCTCTGTTGGAGCTAAACAAGAACAAGGAAGTATATGAGCACTGAATCAGTTACATGGAGGCCTGTTTTCCCCCTCCTCAAAGGATAATACAAATTTGGCAATCAGATTCTGGTAGCACTCAGGAAGAAACTACTGCCAACTGTTTGGACCCCTGTAACAACTTGATAGAAATAAAGTTAGGTGTCTACATTCTTCATATATTGTACTTATATTAAGCTAGGTTGATTAAAAACTGCAAGACAACTGTTTTGTTGATTTTTAGTTTAAGACATACTTGTAGCACCTGTGACTTTTCACCTTTTTCTGGAGCACAAGGATTGATTTTGTGTTGATGCCACTATTAGATAAATTTTCTGAACTTGCACAGGTTCTAGCATTTCTGTATACCTTTACGGTGGTTTTTAATGCAGTACAATGCATAAAGAACCTTCTGTTCTCCTGAAGATCTTTTCAAAGCTTTCTTTTCAGCTTTAGTATGACTGTTTCAGAGATGGAGAGAGATTTAAATAGTCATTCTGATGCTGAATACTCATTTAACATGTTGCAGCTGATCCTGGTGGAGTGCTGTGTACAACTTAAGTATCAACAGCGGGATTTCAACAGAGCTCAGAGTTGCTGCAAATTTCAGTTCTTGGCAAGAATGTCAATTTTGTATGTGCCAAGTGTCTGTTATTTAACCAAGCGGAGGATATTGAGTTACCGTAGCAGAAGCAAGATGTATGATTCATGTTTGCATATCCTTCTTCAAAACAGAAACAAAAAGATTTCACTTTTAACACGTCATGCTTCTCTCACTAGCCTTTTCCTATTCACATTGCCATAATCTGGCAACAAAAATACAAGCATTACGTATTTATTCACTTAATTAGTGAGGCGCGTAGCAGAGCATGCTGTTAGGTACTAACCCAAATTAGGTAGGACCAAAACTGCAGCAGCATAGTATGCTTTTTAAAGCCTTAGAGTGATACTCCGTGTTGTTAAAATTCTGCCACTATCAAATGCATTTTATTTTGAATAAGAGTTTAAAAAATCATATTTGCAAAGCAATAATTATTTTAAAGCAAAAGTTTTATTTTAGGCACTTATGCTGGTTTTGGCAGTGATGAGTTTTGATATGCTTAGGGTTGGGGTTTTTTTCATAATTCCTCCTCCTATTGCTTTTGAAAAGATTGCCTTTTCAAAAGATATATTTGGGGGCAATTTGGATTTGATGCTGTTCCTTTAACGCTTTATCTTAAGACTGCAGTCACTGTCAGAACAGATCAGATCAGCGCCCTGTTTAACCCAGTTTTGTCAGTGTGCCACTGACCACCACTGACTGCAGCCGTAAACAGGACCGCGTGTGCTCCCATCTGTGTCAGCTCCCTGCGAGATACTCAGCAATTCACCTGGCTGCTGCTGCCCGCCAGCTCTGCTTGCTGGCGACTGTTGGTTGAATGGTGTTACCAAGCTTCTTAGGACCTGATGAAGTTTTCTACAGAAATGCTAACCAGATTTTTCTCATTCAGCTCTTCTTGCTGAGGATGGTTGCTAAGGCCGTTCAGCATACAATGAAGTGGGCATATGGATAATTAACTTTAGGATGGGGATTATTTTTTCTGTAAGAAAACTCAGCTGAAAAGAACCTTTAGAGTATGTTTCAGTTTTGGTTCCAGAATAATTTTCAGGGGTGGCAACTGACATGAATTCAACATAAGTATGTCTGGATAAAAGGATGGACTGTAATAGCATGACCTGTCCTGCTTGCTCTATGGCTTTTCCCCACTTGCAGGGTATGCATGCAGAAGTAACTGTGACCCTTGCCTTGAATCCCTGGTAGCTTTGCGTGATCGGAGAATCATGCAGATGTCTGCACTGCCTTGGTAGGTGCTAGTACGTGTCACACACAGATAGGTCCTGGGCAGGTCACCTGTGGGTAAGTGACACTGCCATGGACCACAGAAATATATTGAAAAGTAGCATGTAGAGTGTCTTCAGTTCTTGTGTAGCTATACTATGTTCATTTTTACCTCTTTGAATTAAGATCCCAAGATGTTTGAAGGATTATTAGTGGTTCAACAAGGTGAAAAGTGTAGTCATCTTAGGTCTGTGTGATAACATCTCCAGTACTTCATCTAGCACACCTTTTTTTTAAAAAAAAAAAAGAATTCTGAATAATTTGAAACTCCAGGATAATTTTAAAGGTGACTTGACTTAAAATTAATATAACAGTTGTGACCAAATAACAACACTTACTTTGCATTTCATCAAAACTTTAATTTAATGTAGGATTTTATTTAATTTAATGGATTTTAAATTTAAAGGATTTTATTTAATGTAGGATTTTATAGTTCATCTTAGCTTCCTGATTAGCAGGAAGCTTTGGTTCCAAAAATGTTTGTTGCTGACATGTGGGTCTGGAAAACAGGATAGGAAACATAATGAAAACCAGTTTGACACAGTTTTCTTATTCTATTTCAGGTGGGATCACACAGTGACGAACTAGGGGAGGGGAACTGATGTGGAGAGATTAGATTTTATCAGCCATACTGTGCTTCTCATGGGAGTCAGGTGTCCAGTTTGAGTAAAATGAGCAGCATTTTGCTTTCTGTATACAATTTCCAAAGAAAGATGTCATGACTTTGCACAAAAGGTTCTTACTCATTCTTCCATACCCAAAGATTTAGGCTAAAATAATCTATTCATTGATGTTACTCTTATAGAGTGAAAAAAAAACCCAAAATGGTTAAATGTTTTCTGAAGCAACTGAGAGGCAGTATTCTGTGTTTCAAAATTGGAAAAGGCATATCCATAGGTAGAACAACTGCGGGAATTCATTTTTCATGAAGCTTCCCACTGATTTTTTGGCCAATTTACTTTAAAGTTTTGTTGACCTTTTTTTGTTACTAATATGCAAAAATCAACTTTTATTTTTAACTTCTTGATATTGTTTGAAATAAAAATTATATCTGTATTTATCTTCTGGATTGTGGGCAGCAATTACAAATGGATAAAGCAAAAAAAAAGAGTTCTGGTTTATTATGTACTCAGATGTAAATAGAGTGGGTTATGGTAGGGCAGAAGTGAATGGGAAAGTTTGCGTTCTGGTAATGCCAAAGAAAATGATAGTAGGCTTTGTTGTCCAACTAAGATGAAATACATATGTTCTCATTTTTGCATTCCCCTTGTGAGAAGTTTTTTTACCAGGCTTAGCCTTTTTTTTTTTTTTTCCTTTTAGTGGTCCTTTCCAGGTTCTTTATCATTTTATCATAATATTTAGGCTCCTAAAATAATTGCTGAGGTTAGATTTTCAGTGGGCATGAAATGCCAAAGCCCTGATCTGAATCTGTGTCCTTGAATCTGTCATGAAACTGAGGCTAGAAGACATAATTGTATTTTTCTTGAATATTTCATTCTAGGGGAAAAAGCTAATTGTATATGTCATAATACTGAGATGTTTGGATTTGGTTTCTTTTAGAGGAGGAAGATGTATTGTTTTGGTGATCAGAGCTGCAGAAGTAAAAAGAAAAGTGAGGGAAAATGGTTCCAGTAATGCATAAAATTGAGGAACTGAAAAATAAAGGAACACAAAGGAGACAAGAGTTGAAAGAAAAAAATGATAAAGAAAACCAGCAGATGGGGATTTTGGGGAAACCAAAGAAGTAACAGAAATAACCGTGCTTTGTTTTCATGTACTGCTTGGCCTTAAAGCTGTGTTAGGCTAAAGTGTCCTTTTTATCAGAGCAGTGGGTGTTGCAGAGATTATTTCAGTGGCGAGTCTGTGCAAAGATGAATGTGCTTCTGTTTCCCTCTGCTGATTAGCACAGTCCCAAATGGCAAGTGTGATAAACCCCGGTCTTTTGATGCCCTTTTTTTCCCTTCAACTCAAAGACTTTGAGATCACAGGGTAATTTTTTTTCCCTAACAAGACACCGGTGTTTTCTCCTGAATTCTTCATAAATCAGACATTTAAAATACTTAAGACGGTGTCTTTACATTTCCTGTTTCCATGGAATCTATAGGAGGTTTAAAGTATTCCAGGATGCCCTGCCAGCCCTTAAAGCCATTATCAGATTTTCAGTCTCTTGTGTCTCACTTAGATCTTCTGAGGTATATTGCGTAGCTGTTTTCGGTTGAGCAACTCTGCGTGAGGAGCTCTTAAATGATGCCTTCTAAACTTCCTGTATTCCTTTGATTTCACACTGGGTCTATTTTTTGCATCTCACTGACATTTGTCATTCCCTTGAGGCAAGTACTACAGCATATACAACACCCACAGCTAGATAATCACAAGCTTGGACCTGTGACTACTTAAAGCGAAGTCTTTCTGAAGAAAAAACTGAAGAAAGTGTTCTTGTAGTTACTTCACTGAGATAGCATCAGAGGGAAGGCAGATGTACTTTACATAAGGACACTTTACATAAGGACCATCTTTCTGAAACTCCCGTTTCCCCATTTTTGTTTTTAGATAGCTTCTTTTAAACCCACCTGACCTAACCTTTTCCTCATTTTGTCCGGAGTCGCTCTAGTGTAGCATGAGGACTAACGGGACCACTGATTCGTGTGCCTGATAGCTCTGCTCTCTTGCTGCGCGTGAAGACAAGACATGGTCATGTTTAAGGCAGGACTTGTGCCATATTCTTTGGTAGAACCAGGGTTTGGACCTGAGGGCAGACAAGCCAGAAATCATAGCTGACTGGTTTGGCATAACAAAGCAGCACAGCTCAATAGGATAAACCTTTTGGCCAAGGAGAATATAGTGAACTTCAAATCTTTACTGTAATGCTGATGCTTTTTTTTTTTTACATGACACTTGAATGTAATTACTGAAAGGTTTTCGTTTTTAAGAATCCTTTTCTGCAGCATGTATTTCAAGCGTTCCCTTGTGAACTGTAAGTTGAGCAACCAGTAAGTTTCTTGATTCTTATACAGTGCTAAAGCATGACATAGCTTTTGTGCACTAAAGTAATTATTCTGTTTATTTCATTTAAAATCTTCATTTAAAATTTAAAAGGATAAAACATAACAAATAAAAGATTGCAGGATACCGGAGCATAAGAAAGAGATGATTAGAGTCTGTAACTGTAGGACTAGAGAATGGAGATTTGACTTCTGGAAGAACAAGCAAATTATGGTTCAGGGCAGTAGTACTAGAAAAATAGCTATGACAAAGGCGGTTTGTCATGAAATATGGAAAGGCTATGCTAGACAGTCTGTAATTATGAGCAAGTTTCCATGTTTGGCAGCAGTACCCTCTGAAAATATTGCTGTATCCATCATTTCTTGCCAGGCTATGGCACACGGGCTCCCTCAGGTGTGCTGGCAGACGTGTTAGTGGCCCCATGCTGTGAACCACAGTTCAGTTCAACCGAACAGACACTCAGCATATTTTTTAGGAAGGACACAAGAGGAGATTTGGTAGATCAGGTTGCCCGAGCTGCATCACGGTGTGGTCCCACAAACTATTGCACTGGCACAACCGCAGTAGCAAAAGGAGAACAGGAATGGGAGGGAAGCACCAGTTGTTGCACAAGCTCTATAGCTGTTGAACTGTAGATATTTGGTACTTCAGTGTCAGGATGGCGTTAAGTGGTCAGAATTGCATATTATAGAGTATTTCCAAAATCCTTTTAAGCTTCAGGTGTGGCAGATTGCCAGGCTGACTGTTCACTTTTGGCGTGAGGTGTGGTTGTACGAGCAAGCACAAATTTGTAAAGAGAAAAATTAAGATTCCCACCTCTTCCATCTTCCGCTCCCAGCTGCTCGCCCCTTTGCTGCCATGCCAGGGCCTGTGTTGGGGCTGGGCCATGTGGGCAGCAGGGTCAGGGCTGCTGCGGCGTCACAGGGACTGGCAACTGCAGCCCCGGCCCGGCCGGGGGGGGGGCAGCGGGGGGGCCTGGCCTTGCCACCAGGCTCTGACAGCTTCCTCTTGATGTGTTTTGGATGCTTCTCTTGCTGCCTTTGTAGCATGCTGCGTCCATATGGTATAAAAGCGATCTGAAATCTGGTTGTATCTATATATGAAGGTTTTTTAGTTTTTTTCCTGCTCAGCTCCCTTTCTGAAAGAATTTTTGGGACAATGTAGTTACGTTGTCCTAATATTCCCTGAATTGCTTCCCATCATTTCTAAGAAAGGTTAGTTTCTTGTTCATGTGAGCCTTGCTGCTGATGCTTCACCGGAATAACGCTGTACTTGTGGTTAAAAACAAGGCACAAAGGCATTGCATATGACCCAGCATTCAGCAGGAAACATCTGAAGAGCATGCAACAGTTTGCTGGTGTGCTTTCGGAAATCTGCTGAGTAGCAGTCACCGATTTTGTCAGATGAGGGGTTTTGCTGCTAAGAAACACTCTCTGGAAAAGGATGAATAATCGTATGCTAAGGTCATTTTGCACTAAATATTGTTCAAGCAGTAACTGTTATTCACATGCCTACCAAGTATGAAAAAAAGTTCCTCTGTTCTTCACTAGAATCAATCCTTATTTGCACTGAAGCAAATGAGAGCAAAGCAGAAGCAAAATCAGGCCACGATTGTTCACGTAAATCCATAAACTTAAAGAACAATAAGAAAGACACAGAACAGAAAAAGGATAACTATAATTAAATAGTATTAAAACATTGTTAAATATTTATGCTCTCTTTGTCTTTATGATAAGCTTCACAGGTAGGTAGAGCCCTTTTAAACATGGAAAGTTAAAGGAATAAGAAACACTGTTTACTTACTGTGGATGAAATCCAACCCTGCTGGAGTCAGTGGAAGTTAGGTTATTTAATTCAGTAGGGTCAGGTTTCTACTGTTTATAATGACCTACTGTATGTTTGGACACCCTTTCAATATAGGAATTAGCTTCCACTACTTAAATATTTTTAATGCTTGTGAAGATCAAGTGTAATCATTCTGCAGCTCTTTATATGTGCTGAATGTTCATTTTATTTCCTAAATTACATTATTCTCTGGTAGCTTGCTGGTGAAGACAGCAATAGAATAAACCAATTCAAAGCAACAATGTAACTGTCTCCAGCACAGATTTTCCCTATGTTTTACATTTTACATGGAAGAAATTGGGCTATTTTGCTGCAGGTGGAAAGCTGGGTTTCTTTCAGTTTTGTGGAAGATACTTGTCTATGGATAATCTTTCTTACTGTATTGAGCATAAATGCCAAATTCGAGTTTGAGCTGGGACATTATCACAGCTCTTCAGTTTATGTCCTTTTACAGCCAACCTTTTACATTAAGTTGAGAGTAAATCAGAAAAAAACTCTCTCAGTATACCAAATGGTAACTGTAAAAATCTTCCTGAAGGAGTAAAATTCCTGAAAAGTAACTCCTAAATGGAAGGGGGATTTAGCAGTTTTAGGTCAGCATTAGAAGAACAAAATTGCAAGTCAATTGATACTGCCTTGTTTAGAAAGCTGCCGAAGAGTTAGCTATTGGCAGAATTATGCCTTGCAGGGTGTGAAGCCCACTACCCGATGATCTCGTCTGCATTTGTCATTAACTTCGGCTTTCTCACTGTCAAATCCCTCAGTGATGTGTTTCATTTCCTTCATACTAATTTTCCAGTTTTCCTTTTTTTTTTGTCAAGTGAGCAGTTTTACAGCATCTCAGAAGCAATTTCTACACGTATTCTGTGAATTGCTAACTTTTATTTCATTTGACTGTCTCTTTGATAGAATTTTCCCTACACCACAGTTGGGTTTATAATTCCAGATGGGTAATTATGGGCTAGATGGTTATACTTTGGGGGAGGCAGGAGAAGTAGGTAGTATGCATAGTGAGAAAGGATTTGAAAAGTGCTATTGGGATTGTCAGGGAATTGGAGAAAGGCAGAATCTTGTAAGGAGAATTTGTTATGCCTTTAATTTAGCTTTAATTCAAATATGTGAATCCCTATATGTTGGTTTTTTAATGTGGCATAGTACAGCTAAAAATACACCAGTGATGTGTACAAGAGGAAGGAAAAAAGGCCTAGCTTTTCCTGAGGGATATAAAGACTCTTAAGTCTTCCCATTTTCCTAGATCCTTGTCATCTCTGCACTCCAAATTAAATTGGAATAATAAATAAAAAATCCACTGTATAGCAGGGCAAAGGTTTCTTCTGTAGATCTGTCTTGTTAGCAAGTGTTATACTTCTCTGTGGAGATGCTTACTGATTCCTGCTGATTCATTATGGCAGGAGTGGCTCGTTAACTCTTGCCAGAAAGACGAGTGACAAGTGTGGCTTTCTGGTGAAAAAGAGCAGAAGGGCTAAGCCTGACCTCAATGCGATGAGTATAGATTTTCTTCAGAGCAATGTGGGATGCTGACACGAGAAGTAGATTTGGATTTTGTCAAGCCAAAATTGTGTTTCTAAAAACTTTTAAAGCAGCTGCTCAAACATCCTAATCTAATGAGATACAGGCAGACAAACTGCTGGTTCAGCTAGCACAAGGAGAGAGCTTGAGTGCAAACTTGGAACGGCGCTTCCTGCTCCGTGAAACGTTTGTCCTCCTTTTGGCAGCTTGCTTGGTGGGACCAGTTGACTTCATATATCATGGTGATTTATGTGGGATAGATCTATGGCACAAAGCTTGACTGTATGGAAACTTTGTGACAGAGCATAATTTGATCCTGCAGAGCTGGTGTACAATTTGTAAGGTAAATTGCGATAACAGTTCCAGCTTTTATAGTTCATTGATTTACTTACATAAATGTGTGTATGTGTGTTTATATACATATATGTAGTGTATACATATATATTATAGTGTATATATATATCTACATGAAGCCCATACTTCTCACTTTTAGTCTGCTGTTCCTTCCGCATGTTTTATCACAGTTGTATGCATGATGCACAATGAAAATGTGTTCTGAAAGGGTACAAAGAAACCTCTCAGTGCTGAGGTTGTGTCTTGTTCTCATGCTTGGAGTTGGAAAGGATTTTTTCCTACAACAAAAGGGAATTTTCTGGTTCTCTTGACAGTGTGAACATTGGCTTGCTTTCATGGGCCTATCAAGGTACATTTCAACTAATAAGTTTACTGGCTTTTCAAGTACCCATGTATACTCTAGCCTTCTGCTGTCTGTCTGTAACACACACTTTGAATGCTTCAATGGCTGAAATATTTTAAGTAACATTTGTAAGTCTGTGCAGTATAGGAGGTTTTTTTCTTGCCCTGCGATATAAAGGAGGCCAAACTTAATGGCATAGCAGAAGTCCCTTTCATAGATAGCCACATAAAGATGATACTGGCAAAGTGTAAATGAAATAAAAATTAAATCAGACCAGGATATTTGAACTTTCAAAGTTGTAGTTCCATAGCTTGCTTATTGAGACAGTAAGTAGGGCAGCTATGTATTTCAGTGACAAAATTGAATGGCTTTCTTAAAGTTTCAACATAGCTTTTAGATGCCATGGCACATCCTGCTGTGTTCTAACAGTGTCTGAATAGGCAAGTTTCTAACAGTGCAAAAGCATTGGCTATTGTTACTCCTGTGCGTAGGGGGAGAAGAAGGAATACAGTAGTTGCTTCAACACTTATCTGATGGCTACTATTATTAAAAGATTTCCGTTAGTCCAGGAAATTGTAATTTTCCTCTCTTACGTTTTCCTTGGTCTATTTAATGATAGAATAGGCTATCAACAGATAGGCTGTTGAGAGAATGTGATTCAGCTTTCAATTACCCTGCATGTTGTAACACCACCTAGGAATCAGTTAAGGTTTCCATTAAGTTCATGTAAAGTATTTGTTTAGCTACATGTAAATACCTAATTAGCACTATGGTAAATGGTTTGTTTCTCTTCTAACTGCTACAGTATACCCTGAAAATTACTCTTTTCCTTTAGTATGTTGCTTGTTTCAGAGCATCTTTTGCACATGTACATTTCCAGTTACAATAATTCATACATTTTGTACACAGTTTTAATCACTTGAAAGTCTGAATTAGGCTTTTAATTATTAATAAGGTGAAATCCATTGATTTTCTCCAGTTGTTCAAACATGAATCTGGCCTAATC